>UZAF01017045.1:27819-51241 GCA_900617895.1 Haemonchus placei | reverse complement strand
AGACAGGCAAGCCCAACACTCAAAGATCACATCAAACGGGAGTGCGCCAGACGAGGGCAGAAAAATGACGCATCCGGCAAATTTAAAGGAACCGAGTTCAAGTAGTCCGTAGGCCGATGTAGTAGATGCAAAGAAGCTGAATGAAGCAGTAGTTTGATCACGGTAAGAATTGGAATTCGCCGAATTTTCATCCTCGCCCGTGTTTTGTGAGTTTCATTCGCTTACTTACTCCATAAAATCATCTCAATTATAACGACTCACAATCACTCATATGTATCTGCAGTAGCCCAAGTCAGACAATTTTTCGACTACTGATTTTTCTGAACGTCCCTGATAGGCGAGGAAGAGCAGATGAATGAAAATAGGCGCCCCCTGCCTTCGTTAACCGTATCTTCCTCGATCACATTATTTGCCCCGAAATAATCGCCACTATATTTTCCTACCCTCATTGATGCTGTTTCATGCCCCACATGTAAACATGTACAGATAGAATCACCATTCGTCATTTTCGTGCTTCACGGCTGGGCTGTTCCCCAACTGCGGGCCTTGGTGGTCACGAGCGGCCTACGGACTGCTTGAACGCGGTCCGTTTAAATGCGCCGGATTTGTTTCGCCTGAGAAAGGATACTTCGCTATTCTTATTCTTCGCTAATTCACTACTTCGGCTCTCTGGATTTTTTTGTACTGTTTTCTTGAGTACATTATCTGAATACTTTGCCTTGCTAAACGGTTGCCGTTTTTTTTCTTGCTTATGCTGCTAGTTTTTATTTGTTGCCTCATTTATCTAACCAATATTCTGGAGATTATCTATAGCTGCCCTTGCTGTGAAAATTCCGTAATTTTTCAGTGCAATTTGTATTTTCGTACGTGTAATTTTAGGAAGTTCCTGTTGTCCCGATGGACGATGGGGATCACAGTAAACCGGCACTTCCCGTAGTGCCTGACAAATGTGGGCCTCCTACAATCAGTTTGAACTATTTGCTTGATTTTGCTATACAACAAATCTATCACGAGATCACTGTGCTCTCTGAACTGTGAGTTTTCAACTATCAAATACATTTTAGAGGAAAACAGTTATTCTTCAATTTTTCGCTTCAGCAGTAGTCTAATTGGTTTTCTATGACTTTGTAGAGCGCTGTTTCCAGTTTGTTTCTTTCTTTTCTATTCACTCTTTTCCATTTTCTAAGCTTTTCACCTATGACACAAAATCATAGTGGGAGGTAGAACTTTCAGGCAGAAAAGGGCTACTCTTAGTTAGATTTTCTCAGTCTATGCCGAAGTAGACCCTAGTTTATCCTGTTTGAACGGTTGAGGCTTTTTGTAACCTCTCAAAAAAGTAATTCTAGAGGAAACTGTCGGTGATATGTCGAGATACATCCGAAGTATAGAATTCACTTCTTCTCAGCTTATTGATTGATTTTATTACTCTCTACCTTGACCTTACGATGATTCCTTTGGTTGAATATTTACCTCAACCACTACCTATTCAAATCCTGGGCTGATTTCTGTGGAATGGTGAATCGGAAAGAAACTACCTGATACTGTAGCATAGACTCACCACTACCAACGACTTTGTCATAAAATGTTTAACTACAAGGTTCGACGGCGCTGTTGCTTTGAGCATGATCCTTTCTACATTTGCATAAGTTCTATGTAACGTAGATCATTACGGGTTTATCGCGCAATAATTATTAACGCGAAATACAGTTCTCAGTCGATATTCAAGTGGTTGCGTTCAGGTCTGAGTCAAATGCGGTAAGGTTATGATATCTTTCCTTTCGATGGCAGAGATGAAAGTACATGTTTAGGTTACCGAAGAAGTTGGATGGGGACAGAAAGATCAGTCTCGTGCAGTTCGCACACTCAACGCGGATGCTATTTGTAAAGCTACTAGCTGTTGTGAAATGGGTGAAATCGTCGAAAAAATTCGAGTCATGTGCAGTTAGTTGATCACACTCTTGAAAACCTGAGTCTTCGATGTTTTCTGCATCCTTTGATGACCTCACATGGTATTGGGTAGGGTTCTATCTAGGCAATATGCTATTTACTGGATCAACAATCGCAGTATTTCGTGGAGACGGCGGATCGTTTAGTGACAATTTCGCGAGAGGAGCTTGTTATGGCACGTCTACCTGCTTTCCAAGTGGCTGCTGCTGTCGATGTGCTCACACAGGTCTGTCAGATTACATTTTTAGTTTATTTAGAATTTTCCTATACACCACCATATTTTCAAAAGCTGTCAAATTGTAATATCTGCTTTTTAGGGCACCTATCAACACCTACCTACTATTATCAAGGATCGTTTTGTACTGAAACCTAAAATCTCTCCCATTGATGAAGCCAATGTATTATTACGGCTCAATCAGGTTTTTTCTACACTCCACTGATTCTCCGTTTTTCGAAGCTTATAAGAGGCTTACTGTATAGGTTCTGCAATATCGCATATCAAAAGCAGCATCCACATTGTCGCCTCGAATAAAGGGTATCGTCATTAAAAACGGCATGGTAGGTTAATTCGGTTTATTTCATCAGCTTTTGAAATTGTCTCACTTCATGGACATCCTTCGGTTTCTTTTCATTTTCCCCTCAATCCTAGCCTATTACGTTTCTCTTTTTTTTTGTTTAGTTTCGAAGTAATTATCGGTCCTTCTGGAGGGCAGTCGTCTTCCATTTAACATGTGTGTGTGCAATTTTCAACGTGGGGTTTGAATTGGTGTTCCAGTTGATTCTCACTGTTCCTGGAGAGTTTGAAGTGAATCTTACCGTACTGGGTGAACGGGAACAGACTCCATGGACACTACTAAATATAAAAATGCTGGTGGAAGACTATGAAATTGGTTATGGAGCGCAATTGGTGCATCCACTTCAGCTACACATGCTTCACAATGTGTTGCAGTCCAGGATGGATGTCGCGAAAAATGTATGTTGTCCGCAACAATTTTCCTGAAGTTTTGTAATCAAAATAATTTATTTCAGCCGATTAATGAAGTATATGACTTTTTGCATACCTTTGCGCAATCTTTGCAATTAGACGTCTTATTTTGTCAGGCATCGCAGTTAGCTGCAGGGCGTTTGAGGTATTTATCGTTTTCTTAAATGATTCCTCGAAGGCTCTAGTTGCCTCCTAACTATAAACGCCTATTACTTCAGGAACAAGATAGTCATAGAGAAGTACGACCCGAAAGAGCGCATCCTGTCAATCGGCTATTGGGTACAACGTATCGCTAAGAGACTAATAGGAAATGTTCGGTAAGCTGCTGAATTTCCAACTTTCTGCTGGGTCACATAATAGTACACCAGTCAGTTAGCCCGGCCTCCAACATACTGATTCGCCTATCAAACCTCACAGCAAGCGAATGCATTGATCCGTAGGGTTATCGTCATGCCCAGAGCTACTACAAGTGTGCTCGTCCAACGCCGGGCTAACTGATGGTGTACTATTATGTGACTTCCTCCTCTTTGTGGGATTCTTCCTTTTTCGGCGAAGTTGCAGTAATCAGCTAACTCCACTCCTTTGAAGCAAGCAATACTTTTCTGTACACGAAACTTGACACAGGGCTAACAGGGCACTGCAAATGTATTCAGTGCGTGTCTGCTTATGCCTTTGATGGGAAGCCTCGATCTTTTGCTCTTTTTCTTAAAAATAATTGCCTATCAAAGATTTAGCTGTTAAGCAACCAAAGCCTTGGGCGACATTCACAACTGTTTCTAATGATGTTAAAACCTTGATTACATACCTTTGCCTATAGACTTTCACTTCTATACGAAGTTATCATTAGTTGAGAATCCCAGATTTTGGCGGTCGTTTAAGTTTTGTCGCAAATAATATCAACCAATGAAGATCCTTCACTGAGTCACAAACCTTGCTGGGTAGCAGTCGTAATTTAGAAGCGAGAACTCAACAAAATTCTCATCTATTTATCGTAGTGCCTCTGACCAGTCACTTTCGTCACTCTGTTCTACCATCCCATATTAAGGAATAAATTACACCGAACAGTCAATGATACATCGTAAATACAGGAGGCGCTAAAATTTTGATCGCTAAGTAGCTCTTGCTCTTTTAGACCCCATCTCTCTTAATAGTTATCAGTTCCTGTCATTGAGTAGCTAAGATCACATCCCACATTATTTAACAAAATGCCGAGGTTCCACTCCTAATACGAAAGGCTTTACACAATGAGCCTTCTTTGGCTTGTTATCAGTTCATGTCTGTCATGTCAGTCTGCTCAAAATGGGCTGGTGATCAGCAACCAGAATATGTTATGTCAGTCCCTCTTAGCAAACAACTATGGTCCCTTTTAATCCCCTACCACATACTAAAGTGCTAAGGCTCCACGTTAACCCGAATGAAGTAACGTACACTGCGGCTATTGCCTTCCTTAGCGAACTACATATAGGAGGTATTTTCAGTTTTTGTTTATTTTAGTTTGCTTGTATTTTTATCGGAATTTCGTACAGGTTTCACGAGTCTTATTTTTTGCTTGTCCCACTGAGCTCCTAAAGATGAGGTTTCCAATCTCCACGCGAACTCCGCTCTCCTTACAATTTTAGTTCTTTCGCATATTACTCTTATTTTCTGATGTGTTTTAGACTAGTACCTCAATATCGAGTAACCATATTTGGAGACGGGGGTGATGATACTCCGTTGAAAGTTCGTCATTACCCAATTGCACCGGATCTGGGTCAGCTTGACGACCGGACAGGGTACGAGACGGTGTTTTTTGCTTGCTTTCTATTCAATTTTTGGAAATTACTTTCGCTCTTTGCAGCACTTCGATACAACCATAAAGGATTAATCAGCTTAATTAATCTTTTACAGGCGTTTGTCAATTGATCGGCTCTTGTCCGAAACTTTGGTGGTCCGATGTAGAGAGCGATTACTGCGCATTCGTAAGCGCCTCAAAGCGGCAAAACCTCTCTCGATTGTCTTGTACGCGGGTGAGCCGCTACTTGGGACTCTGTATCAGACGTTCTTCCCAATTTCTTCTTCAGGAACAGCAACGCCATGTCTTTGGCTTCCACTGCTACGAGACAGCGTAGATACTCGCGAGGAGTGTGTAGTTATATCAGTTAATATGTTTAGTGGACGGGTACTGTGCAGTTTGGATGCGATAGGTAAGACGTTTTCGTGCCACCTTTTCATCTTGTTTGGCTGTTTCAACCACCTGAACAACACACTATGTAATCTGTTTACTACAGTTGTCTGCTCGGCCAACTCTGGTAAACCAATTTGGTCAACCATTTTCGAGAAGCTCCCTTCCCCACTGCACCCCAATGAAAAGATATAAACCAGCAGAGCCCCGCACGTGGTCTGCGTCGATACCTTCCCAGCTCTTCTGAAGCACCACTTCCAGAGCGTCGAATGAGCGCTAGGAGTGTCCTGTGATCTTACTCTACAAAAGCTCCCACACAGTGAAGTCCATTTGATTGAGGTCAGGCGAAGGGGAGGTCAGATGTCCTTGCCTCTGCACCTGGAGTAGTGCGCAGGAGTACCGCCTTCGTCGATTTTGAAGCATGCGAAGTGGCCCAATCTCGTGGAAGACGAACGATCTGTCACCGAAGTGCTCACTGACCCAGATTAACAGAGTATCTATTAAAAATACCTGTAGGTAAACCTCGGGAAGAGGGTCGATTTTCACATTTCCACCCATTTCATTGTCTCTAGAAATCGACCCTCTTCCCGAGCTTTACGTACAGGTCGATGAAGGCCAATATTGTTCTGAATTTTGATGTCACCCCGTTCCAAATAATCACACTTTCGGAAGATAGCCGGCTGTGCACGTTTTGAGATCAACGTCGGGGAGCCTTTGGCAACAAATATCTCTGATTTTGATGGTTTGAAAGGGTTTTCCCGTGAAAATTTTCTCATCAGTCCAGATCACGTCAGAGATGCGGCGCGCCCTGAGCTCTCAAATAAGCTTTTTTTGCATTTCATTGTCCGACTTTGTTTGGACTTCTCCGGAATAAACTGTCCTCAACAGAGCCGATAACCGTTCAGCTTTAGGCAAAATTTCAAACATTTCACTATCTTCTAATTGGTATGAAAGCTGTTGTTGAGCTGAGGTGAGTAACAATCCGATTGGTGTAGACTCCACTATTGCGGGTGATTTTCTTCTAATAATGCCACGAATCTTTGGTAGGTTCACTGCTTTGGGTCGTCCATTTTTTGGCATTTCAGAGGTATGCCCTCGAGTACTGGCAGCACGGAGACAATTCGAAGTGTTGAATAGGGAACGCCACATTCACATTCAAGCAACGATTAATCAAATGAATATATGCTACTTACACAGCTCTCGTGCTTTTGAAAATTATCGGAAGAATTTTGACAGTACCCATTAGCAGGGTGCCAGCAAATGCCAAACGAATTGTCTATACTTTTCAGCCACCATGCATATACCCAAAGTCTTTTACGACCTGTTTCCCCTAAAATTGTATATACCTACTAGGAAAAACGAAAAATTCTCATGACTAATTTAGTTGCCTTTTTTTAGTGTCTCTATGCCAACTGTCTTGTTACAGCCCAACTGTCTTATGGTTAGCTACGTCTACAGTCAAGCGTGCTGACATGCAACGTTTCAGATTTCCTTCCCGGTGGAGCTAGCGAGCTGAAAGAATTGGAAACAGCATTGTACGATGGTCAATCTATCGATTCCCTACGCAAGCGAATTGACCGTCTGAAGTGGGTGAAATCATTGCTAATACAACCAGTAATCCAACCAGTTTTTCTATGTGCTTTAATTTAACAACTTTTAGGGTCCTTTTAATGATTGAACGTTATCGAAGATCTGTGTCCACCCTCCAAGTGCGTATCATTAATGAAAACCAAATGGCACCGTTCTTCAAGAGGGTTGCAGTAAGTTTGTCTACTTAATTCGAGCTCAATTCAGTTCTTCTTAGCATAGTCGTTTCTTTGAAATTTATCATACTTTTCTGACATCCTTTTCGGCATATAAATAATTTGGGACTTCGCTTGAAATGCTGGAATTATGAGTGACACGAATTAATAACGCGGTAATAAAAGTTCGATAGAGGTAAATTTTTGCTTGAGGTTTCCTCACTCTCGAGTGATCGCATCTGCCTGCAATTCATCAAAGAAGAGCACTTCTTTTTGGTACGTTAATTTTTATGTGTTGTCCTCGCATCTCATTTTTAAGCATTTCAGGTGATCACATTTATTTCCAATGAGAATCTTACGGTCAAAATCAATCTCTACTTACTGTGTACCCTCGATGATAAAGTGCAGATGATGGAGTTGAATAAGGTGAAATCATTTCAATTCCCTGTTCTTTTCATTTGGTATCAGGTATTTTCATTTTGAAGGAGAAACGTCTCATCTCCGCTCCTATTCATGGAGTTGTGGACATTGAAGCCAAGACGTTTGGACAGTCTGAGATGGACGACGTTTGGACATTGAAAGAAAACGTTCGTTTCAGCTGCCCTTGTAATGCTTTCCAGTATTATTTAGTCGTATTCAAATGTTAGATTATTTTCGTGGATTTGATTCAATTTCTACTACTGCATTTGATTTTAGTTCATATTTATTATAGAGCGTGGGTTTAAAAGTGAGTTTCATGAATTCGAAAAAAGTGGGAGAAGTTGAGGAAATTTCTTTCTACGGATTTCTGCAGCCTTATGTTTCAGCATAGTCGCATAGAGCCATCGATGGTTCGGCAACTGACAACAGCCGTCGCAGCGGTTGATGATCGAATTTCATTCATGCGGGTTTGCGAGGAGTTGGATAAAAAACGAATTGGATATCGTAGCGTTGAGGAAGAACCTCACGTTGGAGGCCTTATATTGCATATAACTGAGTGAGTGTTCCGATATGAGTCTCATTATTTATCAGACGAATTTGCTTATTAAATCTTCAAGCTAAGGATTATAGCGTTTCTGCTGTTGTGGATGTTCGTTGTGCAGCATTCCTTCGTAATATGGCTCGGTGCTGTTTGCGGCTGGACAGCAGAGCACGAGTCATTTGGCCCCTTGAGTGTTGTATGATAAACATTCCTCTCGTACGGGATCTCAGTCCTTACAAGAAAGGTCGCAAGGTAATCTTTATTACAGTAGCAAACCGTTTGGCGATTTCACGAAAAAAAAGTCCCAATGTACATTGCATTTCAGACTGGCGTTTGGGTGCATGAACAAACCGGAATATCTGTAGGTGGTCCAGTGGATACCATAGCTACATCGATTATCGAGCGGCTTACTAGATATTCTCACATTTACGATACTGTTAACAGATTTGCTAGAGCATACGATGCTCACTATAATAAGCTTTGTAACGTAAGTTGATTTTTTTCCATTCTTTCAGTAATATATATGCCTATATTTAATTATTATAATTTTTTTCGTTTTTATTAATTTAAAATGTTTTGTTATCGTTCCATTATCTGCAGCTAGTGCTATGACTTCTCTATTTGTCACTGTTGTGAGTCAATATAGTTGTGGGTACGAAAATATTGTCGGGTTTGAGCATTTCAGCCCTAGCTACATCGAGCTATAGACAATATCGAATGTTCACCTTTTTTCTTAAACTACATGTTATCATATTTTATCATATTTCCTATCATTGACTTTTGGAAGTATTTCAAGGTGCAAGCATACACTTTCCATAAATTGGTGATTGCATATGGTCGTGAACGCGATCAGCAGTTGATTGTGTCGTTTCGACCACGAAACGCTTCAAATGACCGTTTTAATCTGAACTTTGGACAGGTGAGAGATGCGCTCTGTATTTTCCACTGTCTTCGAAGCATGGCTTCTCATTCTCCTTTTCATTCTCACGAAGGTTCAAAATAAGTTGTTACATGTGGTAATTCAGACGCTTCCTATTTCTATCTACGATTCTTCTGAAGTCAATTTACAAGAAGCGACTCGTTGGAATGCGCACTGCATGATGGCGACCATTCTTAAAGAAAAGTGGGTTGTTCGAGAAACCGTGCGTGTATTATTTTCATTTTCTGGTTTCAAGTTCGGTTTCGAATGTTAGTATTAGCATTTAGTTGGGATTGGGAATAAGTGCATTCATAGTGGGCGCTCTTTTACCCAGATTGGTGAGATTTTACGCATATATCCACGCAACAACGCACCAATCTGCGTAAAACCGCTAGTCTGCGTACAAAGCTCCCATTATGAATGCACAAGGTAGTTAAACTGCCAGAGACTGAATCATTCACATCTCGCAAACATTCTAGGCTGCATTATTGTAATGTTTAGAAATCGACTTAGCTGTCGCAGAAATGGTACATTCTAGGTTCAACGCTAAATCCGACCTCACGGAATTGGTGCACTATTTGGTCACAACAAGTGAACCTTTGCAGTCATTGTCGTTCTTCAGCCGCATACGGTTCCAGTCTTGCAAAGTTTTAGCTCAGCTGTTCAACAACGATATACCATACCCGCTAATGTTGAAGGTCAGTGGCGGTTCCTATCTGATTAATCTGTGCGATGATGGCTATTCTTCCAGCTGTTGTCCTTTTTCTCACGCCCATATGCCCACGCTACTCTAAAATCATCCACACAGTGCAGTTTTTGTAGTGCGTGTATAGTGTACTTTTGTAGTTTTTTGACGACGTTAGAATTGGCATAATCTTTCCCACTTCAAAGCTTTCCCCTTTGATAATCTCTCGATGGATCCGGTCAGGTGAATTCAGTTGACAAGTGTGAAGCTATCAAGAACTTAAAGGGCGCAACACTTCAACGTTTACGGTTCATAAAGGCGTAGGGACGAGCACAAAAAGGATATGTTATCATTCATGTGGCTTGACTGGGCGCATTCATACTAAGTGCGTGTACCCGTTCCAAGAAGCGTTTTTTCGCACTACGGTGCGATTTTCCCACCCTGATTAATAGTCGCATTCGATGGCTCATGCCGCGGGAAGACTGTTTGAGATAGTCATGCTTCTTTTTCTCTTCACTCGTTGCAGATTTTGTGGTGATTCCTATTTTTTAACACGTCCCGTGCCGATGCCCGGTCTTCTGTGTGGGTAATGTTCGCGGGAGCTTGATATTTTGCCGCTTATTTTTTTATCCCTCTTATCTCAGCATTTTGTTGTGGGAAATTTTCTACTCTATTTTGTCTATTTTTTCTATTTTGTTTTTGTTTTTATTTTTCCTGCTTTATATTCTAGCTAGTACTGACATGTTATGATTGCGAAATAAGGAGTGAGAATAGTATAATAAAATAGTAATAGAATCTAATAGGAGAATGAAAAAAAATGCAAGCATAACACATCACTACTAGCTAGAATATGGAGCAAGAAAAAATAGAAATAGAAAAATAGGGTAGAAAAAGCAGAAAAAATTAAATAGAAAATTTCCCAGAGCAAGATGAGGGATAAAAAATAAGTGGCAAAATATCAAGTTCACGCGAACATTACCCACGTAGAAGACCGGTCAACGGTACGAGACCTTTTACTTATTTATTTATTTATTTTACTTGTAATTTATTTATTTCGTTTTATATTTCAAATAAATAAAATAAAATCGACACGGGGCGTGATAAAAAAAAAGAATCACAAGAAAATCTGCAACGAGCGAAGAGAAAAAGAAGCATAACTATCTCGAGGCTGCTTACATAGTCCACGATTTGGCGAGCGACCGACCGCTCGGCGGCGCCCATGGCCAGCGCCGCCTCCTCGGCCGGTCGCGCGACTGGTCGCTCGCCAAATCGTGGACCATGAAAGCAGCCAAACAGTCTACCCGCAACATGAGTCATCGTTTGCTAATATTGATCGGAGTGGGGGAGCGGGTACCCGCTCCGAGGTGCGTTTTTCGCACCGCAGAACGGGTGCCCGCACCTAGTATGGATGCGCCCAATGGGACCTACTCTATTATTGTTACCAATTATGGTTTTGATTCGATTGTTTTTAGTTCCACTTGATGCCGATAAATGAAGTCACTTTGCGATTGACTTACGGGCATGTACATCTCGAATTCATAATGTTGTCCGGAGACACTGTGGCCGTTCGTGATAGCTCTCGAAACAAGCCTCGCTGTGCTGGTCTTCATCAATTCTTTCATCTGTTATCGAAGTAAGACTTTTGTCCGTAGAGTGTAACTTGATAGCATATCGTTGCTTTCTGAGTTTTCATTTTGCGATGGTGGCAGAAGACGCCATTGTTACATCTTTCATGTCGTAATTACACATAATCAGATTACTCTTGCTTCAGTGGCACGTCAAAATCTTGCAAAGAAAGCGAGCCACGATTCCATCATTCAAACTCACCCATCCAACCGGCTTCCTTACCACCTAATGTATGTAGGACCTCTCATATAATTTTTCAGATTGTCCTATCCTTTCCATTCATCATCAGTAATTTTTCAGATGGTGGATGCCTCCCCAGCTGGACTGTCCTTATCAGCATCATTGTCTGTACCACCGAATTCGGATGCGGCGGCAGTGTCGCCGGCTATGTTGGGTGGAACGGCGGAGTTGGAAACCTCGTCGGCGCCGGTGGTCATTGACCATGAAACCCTGCGCCGTGCTTTTGTATATGTCAAAATCCGTAAGTTTGCTACTAAAGCTCTGAATTTTTGACAAATGTTTTTCGTTTTTCCAGCAGGCACTAACCTCTCTCGTGCACCACTTGATGACTATTTGTCAGCGCTTTGTTTCGTCAGAAAGTTGACGTTAGCATTCGAAGCTCATATGCGCAGTCAATCCGTCGGTCGCTTTCCGTTTAGCGAAATGAGATGCGGCCTAGATTTTGTGGGTTTTAGTGACTTTCCATCACACTGATGTTTGCTTACTGATTGATCTTCTGTTAAAGGTTTCAAGGGCTTCCCATTAAGGTCCGTGTCTCCGTACCTGTAGTGGTCCCACCGCAGCGAAATGATGCGTCAGCACCCCAAACGCCACAGCAGATTGGTGGTCTTGTTTCTTACAACTTCCACTTGGATCCGAGCACGTTGACGTTGAAGTTGAACCTCGAATACAGTAAGTGTGACGATGAGAGATTATTTGAAGGTGCACTTTCTCAAAGGTATAACACCAGGTAAAAACGCTCCTCCACCTAACGACATTGCAACATTGGAGCGTTATTTCGAGCTGATAGTCTGCCGCCTGAACAACGAGCTCGCCGTTTTCTCATTCATTAATCTTTGCCGCATGGTGGCAAACGGTGCAGTGTCAGGAATTGCTCATGTTATGAATGCTCAAATGGTCAGTGTTAGTTTCTTTTTTCTTCATTTTGCTCCTGTTGAATTAATTGAAGTGCTTTTTTACACACTAAAGATAACTAACTTTTTGTGCCCTTTGCATCTTTTTCTTACGAAACAACAGAACAACCTGTTTTCTTTGATGTGCTTAATTGATGATTTGTTCACTAAGGATCCTTCACCGTCAACTTATTGGAACGTGTCTCTTCAACTGATTTGTCTAGCGAGGGATCAGTCAACCGCTAGCGCACGTCGCTACCAGTTTGGAACAGTGTTTGATGCGAACAACGTCAATGCTTTGATACTGGTTGGTACTTCAAAAGCAAACTGTTTCATTCACATTCACTGCTTATAATTGCTTTATAGATTTGTTTCCGTCCGAGTCGTACAACGTCACCTCGAAGTAATGAGAAACATTTGCTTCGGATTATTTACAATATGCAAACGTTAGTTGGTGCTCTAAAATTATGACTGAAACTCTCGAGACTCTACTGAAAGCTTAAAGGAACTGTAGTACAGGATATCTCTTTTTACTTCCTTCATGAATCTGCAGACTTTGCCCACCTACATTATTTGCCCACTTGCATGCCACTTGCTGTTCTTCCGCTATTTTTTGCTTGTGAATTTCTTCCCCAGCAGCGCGCAATTCGGAACTCAGTGATCTGCGACTTGTGTCATAACTAATTGTACCAGATCTTCCCCTCTTATATACATAAAATTATATGTATTTTTATTCACTTATATATATACTAGCCGGATGGCTCGGCTACGCCGTGCTCTCCTCCTTCTCTTGTAAAGTTAGCCCGGCGCCCAACCCTTCCGACGATTTTGGGCGTTCTGACGCAGGAGAAAAGGGATATAATATACTTTTCGGCCAAACTCGCCACACACACTGGGCACACTTTGTGAGCGCTTCACTCATCATGAGCGGAGACCCGTCATTTCATGTGTGATCAGAAAACTTCGCTCTTTTCCTCATTTTTTTTCGAATCGAGCGGCTCAAGTTCACCAAGATTACGCACATTTTACGCGCACCCTTCCCCTCCCGATATTTACCCCACGCCTCCCGCGAGCGTGATCCAGTGCATTCACTTTCTACCATCCGCCATCAGTGCCGTTATCCTGCCGCCTTTACCACTATCAAATTTTAACACCTCGATTTCAAATTAACAAGTTTCGCGGACGCCCCGCTTCCTGTTCACGGAGTCTAGTCCTGCCATCAGTGCTCCCCTCCTGTCGCCTGTACTCCTTCCAAATTTGTACGATCTAGACCCAAATTGAAAAATATCATGCACGGCCGTACTTTCTTTGGGCGGAGTCTCGTCCGTCGTCGTCCGTGCCTCCATTCAGTATTCCCCGTCCTGCCGCCTCTACTCCTACTGAATTTGAACACTGTAGATCCATACTCACATTTTTGCTCACGCTCCCCTCCCCCTCTCCTTCCTGTGGGCCGGGTTTAGGCATACCATCTATCATCACCGTTTCCGTCGTGCCTGCTTTATTCTTAGAAAATTTCAATACTCTAGATCCACGGGGCAGGCAAGAGGTACGAATTCCCGGCCTAACAAACACACACAGCAACAAACACACCTGGCATGTTATATATAGTAGGATATACATATGAATATATATATATATATATATATATATATATATATATATATATATATATATATATATATATATGTACATATATGTATGTATATTATAGATTTCCTTCTAGGAATATTGTAAAGCAGCATGGTAGTGAAGACGAGGCGTTATCGTCGATTTTTTCGACCTGCTCTCAGGAGGCGGCTCGGACAGGAGAGTGTCCGCTATGGCCAGCGATCCGTCAGTGTCTCGACAAGTATGTATGGCGGGCTCATCTTTTTTCAACCTTCTCTGTTTTTTTTTTTTATCATATGTTCTTTGAATATTTTCTCATCACCAACTTTTGTTTCATCCATTTTAGAGTGTCGTCAGCCAATGTGGCCGGAATGCCGGCATCAGTCGGCTACATGCCTGGTTCTGTTGGTGGTCCAGTGTCAGTGGGCCCTGTTGGTTCGGTCGGAATGGGGCACAATCCGGGTTCAATAGCCAATCCAGGATCCAACACGTAACTGGAGGGTGTTCAATGAATCAAAACAGTATGAAGCCTTGAAACAACTTAGT
The DNA here is from genome assembly GCA_900617895.1 of Haemonchus placei. Lineage (NCBI taxonomy): Eukaryota > Metazoa > Nematoda > Chromadorea > Rhabditida > Trichostrongylidae > Haemonchus > Haemonchus placei. The sequence continues at coordinate 36,928 of UZAF01017045.1, read as the reverse complement.
AATGTGCCAAATCGGTGTGCATACCCCCTTAACGTATTATTGCTTTTGTTCTTCATTCGTTTTCTTTGTTCTTTGTTCCCTTATCTGAATTTATTAGCTGACTTTACCGTTCTTAGTTTATTCTATTGCGATGCTGCTGTTTTTTGTGATCGGCTTGTGCTTGTATGTTCTGGGTATGTCTTCACCTAGCCTCTTCCTTCTTTTGAGATTGGTGGTTCAGGTAGTCCATGTTTTCTTAGAAGTATTGAGCAAGGCGGCCTTAAACGCGTGCCATCACGACGCAACATTTTGGGACCCGCCTTTTACCAATTTCAATCCGCCCATGGAGGTACAACAGAATTACGCGCTAGAAGGCAGTCCAATGTGAACAGCTATATTCTACCTCAAGAAAGGTGTTTTCTTCCTCAAAAAACCCCATTTTTTTGGGGAAGCCACTCCATTCTGAAGCAAGCGCTGCCCTGCCTTCTTGGCCGTTTGTCTTATTCTCGGTGATTCTTGTGTAAAGCTATGCAGGAGATATTTTACTTTGCATTATTTTGCAATATTTCTTTACCTCAAACCTCTTCATACCGTAATTGTTGTACAACTGGTTTCCGAAGATCTCCATTATTGTTAGTTTTTGTAAAAATTCGCGACTAACGATGGAAGAGAAAGCGCCATCACCCCACTATTCGCATATAAACGGCAAACTTCCCCTTTTCTGCTCTTTTTTTTTTGTTTCTCGTTTGAATTGTACATAGTCATCCGCCCATGCTACTCGAAATCTCGAAAAGCTGGGAGCGGAAATAGTTGTATATTTAGATTTGACTACAGTCTATAAAACGTTTAAGGGATATGTAGAAATGTTGTAATGGATGAAATACGAGAGCCGAGAATGAGTGTCGTGAGAGGTTGGAGCGCACGTTGTTGTTTGTTCAATTCGGCACGTTTGTTTTTATCCCTAGTCGGTAGGTGCACTGAAAGCAGTGCGCTCGAGCAGCGGCAATCCACCGCCTCACGCCCTCGTCGAGTACCCGTGGGAGAACCAATCCCCTCGAGTGAGAACGCTTCCGTGTATGCCCAGTGCGATTTCTTCGAGATCAGCTTCGTTTACCGGGCAGCGCTTTACGTTTTACTTACGTACCCTCATTCAGTTGTGGAATTAGAACGATATGCAGCATAAATCCTAATCTCTACCGTAATCTCTCTGCGGTTTCTGTCACTACTAATGATAAGAACTATAATCCCTCTGCGGTTCCTGTCGCTACTAATCATAAGAACTAGACTATTGAAGCGTAGTTGTTCAATAGGGGTAGCGTGAGAATTAAAGGGTTAGAATAGAAATCGAATTCTCACTACATAGTTGCTCTTTTGTAGCGTTGTTGGGATATGTGCCGTCTACTCCAATTCTGTACGTATTTTCGCGATGTTCCCTATCTTCAGCTTTACGTGACTAGCTACATTTGACGGCCATAGTCAATGATACAGAAGAGAGGGAATCATGACGTTTTATCCACCTTAGCGCAATGAACAGAGAAGCTGCTGTGTTAACTGCTTGCTCGAGTAGCATCCAGAACAATGAGAACCATTTGATCTCTGAGGGTTTATCAAATATTGCCATGAAAATATTTATTTTTGCCGAGAGGATATATGTCTCACAGTCCACTTTTATATTATAACTAGAATTTCCTTCGAAAGCAGAATGTGTGGCTCATTCTTGGCTCTGCAGAAATAACTCAATGCTTGCCTGAGAAAACAAGTCATAACAAAGTTCCTGTTCCGGTGATGAAGCAACTGTAAGCTGAGGAAAGTAAAAGTGTATCGGGCTACCGTATCGGGTATGGTACAGTAGCCATGCTGAAGTTCGTTCCTAGTTGTGAATGAACTATAGGGTCGCTATTACAACGACCAATCAGTTTTGAGAACGAGTGCCCACGATAGACTATAGGTCTGTCACTGACCATACGGTGCTTGTAATAGCTGCAATGCTGCCAATTTAATTACTTGTTTGTTTATTCGGTACCCGGTATGCATTTGTGCTGTGCCGCCACAAACGCCTCAACCTTCCTTCCCACCATCTCCCATCCTCCTCCATCTCTCATTGCTTACTGTAATCGTAAGCATCTAATCCAGTTCTGGCGTCTGTTGATATCCTGCTCAGAAAATGGAATCACGCGCGCTGATTCTTTTGGTTTCCTCCACATGAACATCTTTCTCTTCTCTGAGATCACCATCAAAGTTTCGCAGAGTATAAACGCAGTCTGAATGAGGGACTTCAGCTTGAGTTTTCTACTCCGTTTATTGATCGTTCAGGGATTTTACTCACATTTCTTCTGTTCTATCCATTGTCAGCCTTCGAACTGTTGGGAAGGTATTGAGCTACATGTTTTATTCAGAGGGCTGAAGTTGAGACCCTTCGAATGTCATGCTTCTAATCACGACGGTAACAGTTTGCTCAATAATTGCAACGTTGTGTAGCTCGAATCCATGGTACCATCCTTCGACACAGTCAGATAATACTGATGAGGAAGCTGGAATGCGTCAAAAAGCGTCTTTCTGTGTTCAAGGTCAGTAGTGCAAGTTTCATTTGCTTGGAAGTGATAGCAGCTAGCAGCCCATCACTTCGCCCTTTTGCACTTAGTTGTCGATCCGTGAAGTTCGACTGCCAGTCCCCGGATTTTAGGTATGTGGAGGAGGGAAGGGGTGGATAATTTCTATAGGATACCAAATTTCAAAGATATAAATACATAATGTGAAAGTTTGGAGATTAACCAAAAACTGACCCCTTTCGAAAATTTTGATTTGCTTCTTTAGACTGCATGACGACGATGGATTGTGATGCAGGTTTAAGCTGTTTCCATGCGACCAGCGAGAACAAAGGATGCTGTCTAATGGGTACGTGTTGTATTGTTGAAGATCTGCAGTGCATCAGGGTTTTCAGCGACCTGATTTTTCTGATTTTTTTTCTCGGAGCGCGTTTACCTCTCTCTAATTTCTGTCTCGGGAATCGAAACTTTCTGAAATTGGCGTACGGAGAAAACGTTGTGAGCGAAAAATTCTAGGGGCTCTCCACAGCTGTGTCCTTCTCAACAGTCTCAACCAACAATTAATCGTTGAGAAGGGCTCAGCTCTTGAAGAGCTTTTAGAAATATTTTGCCCTTCTCATCAATAAACAACTTAACGGACATGATTCGGACTGCCAATGTTTGCGGGGCATTCCTTTGCGATCCGAAGAAGGCGGCCATACAGATTCCTTATGCCATTCGCAGTATGCCACCTGAGATTCTGAGTTCAATGTAAATCAAAAAAAGTTAACTTTCACTGCTTCCAGCTGGATTTTACTTGGAATTCATCTCTATGTCTTCTGCATTCAGCATTGAAACCGAACGAAACCGGCTGTGTGTTGGACGATCAATGCCGTCGAGCCTGTGAAAGCACGGTATGTGAAAAAACCCATCAAGGCTCGAGATGTATGTGCGAAAAAGGACGTCATTTCCTGTTCAACAAATGCTGTCAGTTTTTTCTTCTCTTGATCAATGCCGACACAGTACCATATCGGCTCTTCATTAAGCACTGTTATAATCGCTTGTTTCAGGGACGAAATGCCCTGAATTCGCATACCCAGAACCTGTTGTTGATGAGCTTGGATTCAGCAGGTATAGGTAAACGATTGTCCAATAAGTAGTCTCTAGTCATAGACGTGAAATTGACAATGACTCGTGCTTTCTTCTATCACACCCTAGGAGAGACTCTTTTTCGCTCTAACTAACTGGTATCGAAATTCACAAGAGGGATTTAATTTACACAGTAAGCCGACCACACTTTCAAGCGCCTCCAAACACGCGTCACATGTACGACGCAACAGAAAGGTACGCCGTGTGCCGCACGGGGTGGGTGCTGGTGTGGTAGTGGGGGGTTACTGTATCGCACGTTCACGGGACGCTAAAATCCCCCTAATTCAAGGTTCTTCTCATAGTTTTGTGTACGAAAGCAATTCCGTTGGATGGTCATCGAAGACTTTTCTATTTTCATGGAGAGAGGCTTTGCAGATACAACTGATTTATTACAGTAGTATTCTTCAAGTATGGCACTCATCCACAGAGGGTTATCTAAAAATAGTTACACTTCCAACTAGAAATCCATTCCAAATCAGTGACATTGCTATTGTCCAATTTGGCTTGCTAAAAACTTGTCTAATAACTCAATGAATCATCATTACTAGCCAGCCAAGCCATAAGCACAAAAACCCTCGACTGTCTGAATGAAATCACATGATGGCGTTGCAGAGGCAACCTACCAGGCCACGTAGTTTTCCACTCCGAGTAGCTTCAGTGGCGGCCCTACTTTTATTGATGGAAAGATGAAGCCTTCAATCGTTCAGGGTCGTAGAGGCGCATTGAATGTGTATGTGGCCTATACAATGACTTGTAGTTTACAGCCGATGTGTAAGCCAGTGTTTCTCTCCTCCAGATGAGTCTGGTATCAATTAACTGACCCCGTGATAGAGAAGGCTTAGTTGGCCCAGGCGGATATCGGTCCGGGATTCGAACCTGTGTAACGCGTGCGGCGTGGTAGCGCGGCACTCACCACAACACCACCGCCGTCCTACTTTTATTGATACTTCACCATTACTTCAGTGTAGCATTTGGGACAAATTTTATTTGTTGTTTATTTTTTGAAGACCGATCATTTTTAAGCTGCACGTTGAGAACGGACCTGAGGACGGCCAGCAGATTGATGCGCCGTTTCAGGCGGGAGTTGAAGAGCAACTTCTGTTGAGATTGATCAGACTAGAAGTTGGCGGATTCGGGATACCAGCATGTTTTTCTGTTATTTGTTTTGTTCTATTTTTTGTCTCGCTCAAGTTTTCCAAAGCATGATGTTTAATTTCTAATAAAGAGAGCAGTATTCATTCGAAATGATAGTCACTCGACAGTAACGAACAAACGGATGGCATAAAACAGTGAATAAAACGGTAAGGCACACAATTACCAATAAATAATTACACCTATATTACATCTCTGAGTGCATGCACCAGAACGGCTGCAAAAATTCAATTAAACAATCGAACGTATGTGCTGGCGAACAAGTTGAACACTTGAGATTTGGGTGTTAGTCTGAATGCTCCCTGAATCACCGAGGTTCAAGTTCATTCGTTGATTGAAGGGATTATTCTGTATCCCGTGAACCTCCACTTTTAGGTTTGTTGCTACGGAAAGCAACTAATCGATACGTATTCAGACACTGTTCGCCTAAGTAGCGTTGACTGAGGGCCTGAGTAGACGATTTGCCTCACTGACAGTTCCAAAGCGTTTATCAGCATTTCTAATCTTCTGCTGTAATTCTGAAGAGGTTGCTGAAATAATCTGAGGAGTCTCTAGTACCCGCACCTGGTAGAGTAGGTAGGTTATGCTTTACTAGTGTACATCAATCTTGGAATGAACAGTCGCCGAGGGTTTACCCATTTTTCAATGCGCCCACCTTTTGAGAGGCCTCTAGCCGGGCTTGAGGTATCGGTCCTTCAAAACAGAATCATAAGCCCTCTGCTTGGTCTAAATGCCAGTGTTTTCCATAGTGAACTCATCGTGAACTCCTTATGGTTGCTGTGGTAAGATGAGCATCCAACGCGAACAGCACAGGCCAGACAAATCGAAATTCACCTACATATCGAAGTTTATGTCCACGAAACATTCAGATAAAAACCCCAGTAGACGATGTGAAACAGCAGAAAAAATGACGGGAAGGCGACACGTGAGACGAGATCTACCTAAATGATGATAATTGCATTTGTAAGACTAGAATATGAAATCTTTTTTATCATTCCGACATAATCAACATTATAGCTGCGGACGATAATTGTCGCGGGACCCCTCAGACAAACCTGCTCTTTGGGAATTACTCCTTCCTGAGAAAGAACAAACCACAGGGCGGAGAAGTGGCTTACCACTTGTCAATTAAAGAGTGGATTATGTGAGGTGATCCTTATAGTAGAACATTTTTGGCGGAAAAACTCATAGGAAAACAGAAGATACTAAAAGAATAGATACAGTAAACTGATAAGAACACATCTCATACACAGCGGACAAACATATGGGCTTAAATTAAAATACAGTAGTTGCTCGATCTTGGTATCAGGGTAATGCATACGTTCTTGGAAGGGTTCAAGATGCGGCACTGCTAGCTTCTCTCATGTATATCATTGGAAGTAGAGCCCCACAGCACAGGTGGAAGCTCACTCGAATCACAGTTCACGAAGAAATCTATGTGCGTTTCCGATATTTGGGCACCTCATGGTGCGGTATTCGATTGATTTCGATGCGGTATGGCTCTGTGCGAATTTCTTCCAACAATTGACCCTGGTTACTCGAGGAGCACGGAAATGCTCTGTTCTGCCTACTTTTTTGGTTTTCGTGTTTCCTTTCGGAATCCGATAAGATTAGTACATTTTCTTCTGACATATTTCTGTTTCGCTTTTTTGTATGTTTCTTCAATTCATTTCTTTTTCTCGTGATATCTTAAAAGAAGCAATATTTGAGTTTGTTAGCACGTGCACGAAGTGTATCAACGAGAAAACTGAGTATCTCTTAATTCCACGTAAGTCTGTCTTCTTTGCTTATTCGTGAGTTGAAAGCTCGAGAAATTAGTAGTCAGCGACAGTCGAAGCTCGTGCAAAGGAAATGGAATTTTACTCAACGCACCGTTCCTTATTTTTAGAGCGGCTTAATCACAGAAAGGCTACAGACTATCATTTTTAATTAATTGAAATCAGTGAATCGGTGAATGGGGCAATCTTAGTAGAAACTCTAGGTTGTGCCTACCTGAGAGGGCCGGACCCGTGTCCAGGCTGGTGGCTTTGGCTTGAATGGAATCGGTGGCATCGGCACCATTGTCAACAACGGAATACGCTGATCCATTTGAGCTTCGACTTCGATCTGAAGTAACAAATGCAGCTCCAGGTGAGAAGAAGAAGCGGTAATTTTGTAAGGCCTCTAATAGCTGCACCACGAATAATTTCCAGCCTTTTCTCCCCGCACCCCCAACATTTTTCTGCCGAGGCAATATAAATACTGGTCAGAGCTTGCTCCGGCACAGCAGTCTCATGGGAATCGAAATGGACTCCACGAGGCGTCGAATGATTTATGATCGTATATAGAGGTTTATAGACCCTGACGAAGTATTCAGAACACCAAAAATCTCGTAATGTCAGATGACCAGCGGAAATCGCAGGGGTATTCCGGCACGTGTGTAATATGAGGCTCTGATGATGCAATGACGTATGGGGAGATCTGGAGAACTTACCGAAATTTCCGAAACATCAAAATTTGACAAAGCCGATGACCACGGGAAATGATGGAGGAAATAGTTTTTGGAAAAGAAAAGGACTCGACGAGGTCCTAATACCTCTAGATAGGCGTCATGAGAAAAGAATCGATCTGAGTTCTTACAATTAGTATTAGGTCGCATTCTCGTCATTCCGAGAGGGCATCAGAGGCACGCAAAGGTGTGCATTGCGGATAATCGGCAAATTTGTGCTTCTCAGAATGGAACCTCCTCTATGTGAACGCATCACTTCATCATCATGGAATGGTGTCAGGATGTCTTATGCCGCGTCTGGGTGACTTACCTTAACATTATTTCTTCGACTCCCCTTCGACTTCTTCCTAGTGCTATCCCGTCTTAGCACCCCGTCACCGGTCTCATAGTACTGGACAGGTGAAGCATTCAGCAAAGAACGATTCCTTTTCATCAAATACCCGATTGCTGCGTACTCCAGTAGTGAAGCGAACACTAAACAAATTGTCATTTGTTAATATTCAATACTATTTTCTTTTAGAAACTCCGGTCGCGCGTTCTATTGAGGTTCACTTGTTGGTGAAGCTGACCACGATAGTTAACCATATGAGATCATACAAGGATCTATCAAAATTGTTTTTTAATAGTTGCCCTTGTTCAGGTCGTGTAGCGTTTTCATCCACGCCATAATCAATTGAATTGAATCGAATTCAATTGATCAAATTAAATTCCGATTATGTCCTCATAGTTGTTAGAAAAACATTCCAACATGAAAATCAAAACCTACCTATGAAGAAACACATTCCTAAGAAGATGTCAAGGCTTTTCACGTAGCTCACCTGAAATAGTTGATTTATTCATCCACAATTAATTGTTTTGTTTTTATCATCATTTTATATTTTATTATTTTTTCACATTTTATTTGTTGTTGTTTGAGTACTCGAGTACAATTTAAAGAAAGTAGGCAGGAGGCTAAGCCACCATCCTGGTGTTTATCACTCAACGTTGCTTCATTTAGTCACTTATTTATTTACATGCTTACTAGCGAACTCAGAAAAACTTACCTTCGGCAAACTGGCATTCGTGCTCGTCATCAAGGTAGTCATCGTAAGCACAGTAGTTACACCTTAACAACGAGAATCAGGTTTTCAGAGTTATTCTCAGAAGTTTTCCCTGAGCTCTGTCAAGGGTAGCTGGACGAAAGACGTGTACTTCACATAATCCTATCAGAAATCCAATGTACTCCGCTCTCTAATGGCTTAGCCCACTGTTTGCTGCCGACGAAATTTCGAGAAAAATCCGATAAAATGTGAAGTCTCAAAGCCTTTCAGCGGTACATGCATAGGAAACAGATTTATTTGAAAAAACGGAAGAGAGTTTTAGAAGAAAAGATTACATCCTTTTCTTTACGTAGATATTAGTTGAGAATTACTAACTCTTTACGTAAAATTGTAGCTTACTGGGGGTCAGCTAGGTTTGTCACAAATGATATCAACCAAAGAGGATACTTCATTAAGTAACAAACCTTGCTGGGTTGCGGTCGTGATCTAACAGCAAGGAATGAACAAAGTCCTAGTCTGCTTATCGTATTGCCCTAATGGGTCCCTATCACTGCACATACCGCTCACTTTTGTCACCCTACTCTAGCATACCGTCTTATCGAATGAAACATAATGAACGTTCACAGCTACGTCGTCAATACCGATGGGTTGAAAATTTGATCAGTAGGTGGCTCTTGCTCTCTTACCAGGGAGGGGTAGTCTACTTATCTTGGAACTTTGCATTCAGACCCAGATAAATCGATAGAGTTTTGAATGCTGTTTACGAAAATGGAAAT
>UZAF01017045.1:0-27299 GCA_900617895.1 Haemonchus placei | reverse complement strand
TGTCGAGCAAAATTCGGGCCCCCATAGCTTTTTAAGGAGAACCATTTTGCAGTTTTAATTTCCATTTTCGTAAACAGCATTCAAAACTCTATCGATTTATCTGGGTCTACATTCAAAGTTCCAAGATAAGTAGACTACTCCTCCCTAGTTAGACCCTTTATTTTCTCTTATCAGTTATTATCGGTTCCTCTCACCAAAGGCCTACGATCCCGTCATGTCGTACATCACTTATCAAAATGCCGGGTCAAACTGTTGGCACGAAAAGCTGTAATATTGCCAAGTTCGACCGGTCTAGGTCCATTGGAACAGGAGCTATGAATCATGAATTTTCGGTCGGACACACACACTCACAAACACACACGCACGAACACACAAACACATCCACAAACCAACAGACAGACTTAGCAAATTACACGATATTTATTAAAATAACCCGGCGTGTCAGCGGTAGAAGCAGATACTGAATGATAATTTGAGCTTGTGTGTTACTTTACGATTATTTTATTTATACTTCACTGATCACTTAATCTTCACTTTATTATTATCCTTCATTTGAAACTCTTATTATAACAGATGTAGTAATGTGAGAGCTTGATCTTGATCTACATTGATTACGCATTGATTTGAGTTTCATGATTGGATGAAGAGAAATTAGTCGACTGCTAGCAGCCGTCGGCATAGCTAACTCTTCCTCTCATTTATCGACTGGTTTGCGTATTTACAAATTATTTCTTTTTTGTCTCTTGATTCTACTTTTCTGTTCACAGTTACAATTTTTCTTTTTCTGAAGTTTCTCACCAAATTATATACATTCCGTTATTCCTTCCTTTCTCCGAAGACTCTGGAAATTACGCCTGCAGAGTGGTTTTACTGGAATTTTGATCCTGCGTAAACAAATAAATCATACCGATAGCAACTCGAGCTTGAACGGCTTCTCTGTTTAGCCAAAACGACACCCATGAGATAACGACTATTAGTGACGATGGGAAATAGATCTGAATCAGATAGAAGCCGAGATTCCGTTTGAATGTGAAGTAGGCCGAAAGACGAGAGTAGTTGCCTGCAATATGAAGGCAAGGTTCATTGGTTTACTTTCCTTTTTGACTTTTTATTTTCTAGTCATTCACAAGTCTCGCGTAGTTGCTTCTCGAATGAGGAAATCCGAAAGTTCGGGTTATTGAAAGGACATTCGAAGTTGTTAGTGGTGTAAGCTCAATTCTAGGGCGGTTAATAACAATTTACAGACGATGAGCCTTTGTCTTCCAATTAGAATCGCGGTGGCGTTTCAATGCGCATTTTGCGTATACAATAAAGATGTAGATAGCTAGCCGATGTAAATATTTAAAAGAGTCTGTTGCTGATAATCAACCTTGGAAGGAAGGATACTTGTTGGAGTGGGTCGACATCGATTCGGTGTTGGATACCCATAAAGACCATAAAGGATAAGAGGATAAAGTCTCTGGGCGTTAGTCAATCCCGTCCAGGGGATGCACTTCCGCATTCGACCTTTGACATTCGATTAGGAATCGTGGTGGCGTATTACATGCGTGTATGGCCTAAACAATGACTTGCGGTGGTCAGCGGGTACAAGCCGGTACTTTCATCCTCTCAGACAAGTCTGGTACCAATTGACAGACTTTGGAGGGATGGAAGAGTTGGTTTGCCTAGGCGGGTATTGACAAAAGGTCTGGAACCGTGACCGTTTGTGATAGTGCGCCACTTGCCACTACACGATCCCACCCATCAGACCACAACAGTTGCTCTATTTGAATCTATGATTTCTTCGGTACAGATAAGGTTTGATGAAACTAATTCATTTGTTGTACTATCAATCATTTTAGGCGGAGTAGGTGGTGTGGTCTCAAGAGGCGCACACATATTACCTGGGGAACGAACTAGCTAAACGATACCCGCCTATGTCAACGAAATTTCACATCTTTCGGAGTTATTAATTGGTAGACATGTCTGGGAGGATAAAAACACAATGTGTTATGTCGTCTGGACACTGCAAATCATTGTACAGCACATAAATCCATTTAAACTGCCGCTACGATTCTGAACGGAAGTCGAATTGAAAACACATCTCTAAAACGGGATCGATCAGCGCCAGATGAGTTCATCCCTTTTTATTACCAATTGTCCATCTCACTGTCATTAATACCTGTACTGAGCGAGATTGTCCTTTCGATATGGTAATGATCACCAATGGAAAAATGTGCCAGGTGTACGTTCTCGTCGATAGTTACGGCGTTGGCGTCGTGCCAGTGATAAATTATGTCCCTAGTCGAATAGCCGTAGCTCTGAAAGCACTGCATGAAGAATAACTCTGTTTTTTTACCTGTAACTGATGAAATTCCGGTGTTGGGTGAATATTAGAAGAAGGATGTAAAAAAGCAATTTTTAATTTCTGAATACACTGCAAAATGTCGTACTTTTCAGCTCGTGTACAATTTCACTTGCATATCGCCGCTAACGATACGTCAAGGTTATCGTCTGTAGCGGTGAAGTATACGTTACCACCTTCGTGGATCGTAGGTGAGTTTTTTTTTTACTTCGCTTCGGGCTATGTAAAATGGGTATGGTAGGCGAACGAAATATCTATAGCCCAATGTTCACTGGAACGCTTACTAATTGTAAGTAGGAATGTTTTCTGCAACGTTCACGCCCACTTCTTCACATTTCCTTGTTTTCGAGCAGAGCACCTTTCTAAAACTAGACAGGAGGTCATTTGGGTATTTGGAGTTGTCTTAAGGGCTCCGCCAGAACGCTCAGCAGGCGTGAAATATTCGGGGTGTCATGGTCAGTGACAAAGCCGTACAACCTGAAGACTCCTAGTGACATTTTCCAGTTCAGCGTTCCATTTCGAAAAGAAGGCATGAGGAAAGAGAACAGGTGTCTTAACATGTGTAGGTAAGCATAGAGGAGAACACTTTTCTTATATTGCATGAGGGAGTAAAATAGCCGGGTGCTAAATCAGATCAAAAAATTTTATAACAATTTAAAAGTTGTAAGCGTGTATGTATATTAGGTTGATGCATAATTTTTTTTCCCGACTTTTTTGTGTATATCTTCTATAGCGGACCAAACTGAAAATAGTGGTATGCACTATCACCATCCACTACTCGACGCCAACGCTCAGACACCGTGTCGATTCCTTCCTCCTAGGAGATCGGGGACTGGGACTTGAAGAAGTCATCGAGTGCCTTTCTGACGTTTCAAACTTTTTCCGCCCAGAAAGCGCTGCAAGTGGTTGAACAGCGAGTAGTCGGAAGGAGCGAGGTTAGGGCTGTGTGGACCTGGGCGACAATCAGCCATCCGTACTTCTCCAGCTCGGCCTGGGTCGCCTTTGCGGTGTGAGGTCGAGCGTTGTCGTTGTGGGAGTAGATTTCCGCATTCGGACCACCAGTACGCTCTACTGATCTTCCAATTCCCGCGCTTGGGTAACGTATGTGGAAGTGTTGATCGCTTCCCTTCTCCAGCAGCTCCCAGTGTTCCATGCCTCTTCTGACCACCAACAGGACAGGAGAACCTTCTTAAGGTGAAAGTCGACCTTTAGGATGACTTCTAGCTGTTCTTCTTTGTCGACCCACTGCTGCTTCCTCACAGGGTTGTAGTAGAGGACCCACTTCTCATTTCCAGTGATCATCGAGTTGAGAAAGTGGAGCTTCCTTTTAAAAGTGAGGAGAGAAGGTGGCCACACTCCTAGAGAGGTCACAAGTGGACAGTTCATGTGGGACCCGTCGAACCAAGCCTTGCTACCTTGCCGAGCTTCTCCAGTCCACGTGCAATCATCGAATCACGTGCAGTTATATCCGAGCACGCCATTTTCCTGGTGGTTAGTTAAGGGCCCTCCTCTGGGTGGAACGCACCTCCAAATCCAACTCCATCGGCGGACCCGACTTTGGAACATTTTCAAGATAAAAGCCTCCTTTCTTGAATTTGGCGAACCACGTCTCGCTATATACATATATCCATCCGCATGCTTGCTTCGCGTTTCAGACGAAACCGTGAAGCAAAACCAGGCTGTGGTGCAAGTACATTCTGCTACAGTGGTAGTTGTGCGGCATCGTTGTCTGCATATGCAGGGTGGGTGAATGATAGCTAGTGTGATGAAAGAGTATCTTGCACAGGTTACGCACATATGAAGAAGAAATACCAACATCCATGCAAACGAATTACGGAGGGAACAAACAAGAGTGATTTATGGTGCACCTTATTCATCTACCTTCAATGAAAAGATAAATAAGCAAAAAGGAAATGAATAGTTAATTGATCAAGTGGATAAATGAACGGATATGTCTCCGGAGCAGTTCTTCTCATATTCTCTTTGGACCAATTAAAGATAGCTTTTGTATAGATCGTGAGTGGGATCCAGGGTTGGGAAGATCGGTAATGAGCAACACTTCCGACTTAGCCGCCGATATGAAGCTAATGGATGTTGGCGTGACTCCCGATGTTGCTATCCTGACCAAACGACTTGGGGTTATTCCCGATGATGGCTATGATATAATAGCATCATATCTATGGTTATAACACCCTGATAATGATGTAACCATAGATATTACGCTTGCACTATGGGCAAAGCAACAGCTGAAGGAACTGCTGATAACTCCTAATAATTGGAGGATAGAAACATTGCCTTGATCAGTACTTTTTTCAAATGTGCTTCGCATCCAACTTCCATTTGATATCGTAGTGGTGATTGAATGCCACTACGATACTTAATGCATGTGCGTAGCCTATATGTATAATATTATACAATAACTTGAGGTGGCCAGCCGATTTTCAAGTCACTGCTTTCTCCTCCAGACGATGACGATTCTGGTTCCAATTAGGCGACCCTAAAGGGATGGGAGCCTCGGTTGGCATGAGCGGATATGGTTCAGGGGTTCGATCCCTAGAAGATACCCGCCCAAGCATTTTGTGTGTGATCGTTCGGACTTGCTACCACATCACTTCCGCCCATTTGATAAATATGACTGTCATTTATGCATATAAGTTGTACGTACTCCGTCCGAAGGCAAAACACATTTATAGAGCACTTATAGGGTTCTTAAAACCTTTTTTTCACAGTAAATCGGCGACTAAGAGTCGCCGGTACTTGCCTAAAGACGCAGGTGGATTCAGAGTATGGGCTCCCTGTTTTTGTTGCGCTGGCTAGACATACCTTCTGTATCTCGCGGGTAATTCACGTATGCATGTGTGAGACTCTGCTGGTGCAGTGCAGCTCTGCCCATGGACTTAACCAAAAGCTTGAACTCGGATAACTGGAAGGTGTCCGATCTGGGGTTTGTAGCCGCCTCCAAAATCAATACCCCTTGACCACTGTGGGGTTGCCTGGCTAGCTACACGGAGTCAACACAGCCTCTACGTTGAAGCCTGGGAAACTACTTATTGGTGTCCATACATCAAAAATAATAATAAAAATGGCTTCATCCCCCTGAATCTGAAGGAGTCCCTAATACGAAGCGTTATATATGACCGCTCGGAAGAGGTTGGTGCAACGTTGGGTTGAATAAGAAGTTCTGAGCGGATTTTCGTCTTAGTTTCAAAAACTCCGGTGCTATTTTAGACATCCATAAGCTTAAATTTGAAACTAGCACAAAAAGGGATCGCGCACACGCGTTTTGATTGAAGTAATGTACTGTCGTACACCATTGAGCCGTGCCTGCCTGCCACCTTCGTGCCCCGGGACAGAATTGCTATCGCGCACCGTTGTCGGCGTTGTCGTCAACGTGTTAAGACTGAAGCTGACGAAGACGACGTTCATGGGAAACCGATTGCTACTTGACATTCCCTTCACGTTAAACGGAGTGAACATCTTCGAATGCTCTAGGTACATACATCTAGAACGAGAAATCAAGATGATGGACGACATAGCCCTAAATACAAGGAAACACGTGGCGTGAGGAGCATTTTGGAACATCGACAGAATAGTAAACAAGGCAAAGTATATCCGGCTTCGTGCTCACCTTTTCGACATTCGTGCTCAGACGTAGACTTCGACTCTAGAACGGGAGCAGGTTTAACATGCTGTCAGCGTCACTCAATGCACTTAGGAGAAGATGGTACTCGAAATTTCCCTTCCCACGCAAATGCAGACGAAAAACCGAATTCCAAACACTTCAACGGAGATCTGGTAGGCTGTTGCTTACGCCAAGAAATCGAAAATCAGGTGGGCTGGCAAGTTTTGCGATATCGTAATGACCGTTGCACTGCGTGATTACTGACTGGATCCTCCGCACACCAGGAATTCGCCACCGCTATGGCTAGACTTCAAGAAAACTCTGAACGAAAGGAATGCCTCGTGTCATTCATTCAGTATGACTCGTTACTAGCGTCCGCTCAAGGAAATCGATGACCAACGAAATGCGAGGTGATACAGGTGATTGAACTGTGCTCATGCCCTGCAGAGAAATTAGAAATGAAGATGATGACAAAATTATAATACAGATCAAGACAAAAAGGTGACGAACTCAAAACAGCATGGAAAGAGAGTTAAACACGTTAATGTTAGTGACTCACCTCGATTTCCAATGCGCATTCCTGGATATCCAACGGAAACTGAAATTCACTTGACTTAGTCTGACTAAGTAGCTAGTTAATGTTTGAATTTTACAAAATTAATGCAAAATTCCATTATTTAGTAAAATACTTATTACCAGGATTCCTTTATTAAGGAGGAATAGTGAAAGTAATGAAGAACAATATTGAGCAGTACTATTAAATGAAAAATGTAGGGCTCGCTAAGTGTCGTCGTTCGACAATTCCTGGGTTGCGGCGTGTGTTAAGTTTACATTTCGATATTTTTAATCCTATGCACATTGATTTATGTGCTATAGGGTGTTCCCACACTACGGGCGCTTGTTTGTTGCAATGGACTTAAAGCTTCAAAGCTGAGAATGACAAAGATCTACATATATGTACGTCCGCTTACATCTGGGCTACAACAAACTACTATGCCACTTAAAAGTATCCCACAGGCATTCCGCCTCCAATTCTTTCCGCCCGTTCTTGAGTCTTGCTTTTAAGGACTCTAAGCTGTAATTGCAAAAGCGACAGGTTCACTTCTACTCGAGGGCCATACGGCGAAGTCAAGTGAACTGAGATTCAGAGAGCAGGGTGGTCATTTATCAGCGGTAATGAAGTTAGGCAACTGGCTCTTCGCCACTCTTGGGAAAGTTTGGTCCGAGCGGTGGAAGGACCTACGCTCTTCCGCCTTTTGCGTGCAAATGGTTGCATGCGACATTGAGTCAGCCTACGCCATCTATAAGATATTGGGAGGTTCGTTTCAGTAAGTATGCATAATGCAAGAAAACCTACTTGTGCAAATAATCAACTGCGGATGAAGTGAAATTTATAAATTTTCCGCCACAGAAACGTTCGGATTTTGACGCCCATAATATAGGACCCCGCTTCACTGAGAGTTCTCTCTCACTAGAGGATCCCAGCCGGTAAGCGAATAGGCCACGTAGTGCGTCCCCACGTGGCGGATAGGGGAATTAATTGCCAAAATTCACCAGTACTTGCCTAGAGGCGCACTTGGATTCGGGGGATGGACTCCTTGATTCCGCTGTGCTGGTCGATATATCCTCTGTTTCTCGCAGGAGCATCCACGGGTGTGGAAAGTCTACGAGTGCAGCCTGCCCATCGACACGGTCAAAACTTGCATTCGAGCGAATGGGAAGTATCTAGGAGGCGATTCGGGACCGCCTCCGAAAACAAAGCTTCTCGTCCACTCCGGGACCGCTTAGTTAGCACCCGGAGTAAATCTGGCCCCCACTTAGGGCCTGGCAAGCTACACGTTGGGTGCTCATTTATCGCAGTAATATGGATGGGCATCATTCCCCCACCTGAGGGAGCCCCCAATACGGCAGTGTTGGTTGAGAGGTTGCTAAAATTTGAGGGCCAAAACAGGCCAAAAAGGAGAAGGACTAAGATGGCATTCTGTACATTCAACGCACGACGCTTGTATTATAAGCATGTATAGGAGATCTGATGATGCAACCTAGAAGGATTAAGTATGACGTTACCGGACTGACCGAGACGAGATGACATTGCCCGCTACACGCTGTATTTGAGACTGGAAGAACTGTTCCTTGGAACATGTGACAGCAAAGGCGTCGGCGGCGTAGGCGTCTTCGTCAATACGCACCTCGCCATGAGCATCGATTCGTACGAAAGCTCAACAATCCGACGTTGCGATTAAGAAAATGTGGATCAACTCCAGCTCTAACCATCTTCCTTGCCTACGCACCAACATCAAGCTACAAAGAAGAGGAGTTGGAAGCGTTCTACACGGATCTGGAGAGGCTTTACAGAGAAGTCCATACCTTTTTCAAGATCATCGTCGGTGATTTCAACGCAGATTGCCCCCAAAAGAATGGCTGAAGAGCCTACATCGGGACTCATGGGATGGAATGAAATGAGTTCATCACGTCGACCCACACCATACATGGTGATTCGCAGTTTCAGAAGCGCTCACATTTGCGAAGGCCATGGGAGATGGGACACTCGGTGGACATTTCCATAATGAAATAGATCACATCGTCTCTAATCGAAGGTTTTGCCTGACTAATGTCACTGTTGTTCCGAAGTTCTACATGGGATCGAACCATCGTCTCCTCCGCGTTAGATTCTCCTTCTGAGTGCGTGGAGATATGAAACATAGGAAACGAAGCCACGAGACTTTCATCAACTGGGACTACTTTGCTTCCCTTGCGAGTAAATGGGAGGATTCCGTTATCGATAACATTGATGAAGAGTACAACCGGCTCGTCGAACATCTTCACGATAGTGCTAGAAAAGGAGAGAGTCTACAAGTAGCCAAGAGACAAGTCTCCTTGGAGAATCTCGAGCTAATACGCCAGTATGGAATCGCGCGAGTTGCAGGCAGTGTCAACAAATGTCCGAACTTGCGAAGCTATGCAGAGAAGCGATAAAAGAAGATCTGAAAGAGAGAAAAGCAGCAGTCTTGGACGAAGCCGCCGAGGCCGGAAAGAGCATTCGCAAAGCCCGACGGAGCTTCGCCAATTACAAGACTAAGATGACCTCCCTTCGTCGTCCTGACGGAACCGTTACTGCATCCCGAAGGGCAATGGTGAAGGTCTTCTACGACTTCCACTCGGATCTCTTTGGCAGCCACCATCTTAGGCGAGACGAATACATCGCCCCACCGGTTCTCCCTTCCGAAATTCTACATGCCATTACGTCGATAAAGGATGGTACGGCTCCCATGTTCTGATCCCGATAATATCGAACCAAAACATATAAACAGTATTCCACCAGTTGTCGTCACAGCTCTGGCTAGGCTTTTCACGCGATACCTGTCGGAATGCAGTTGCCCTCGTGGAAAACCAGCGAGATTGTATTGCTGTATAAAAAAGGAGATCCAGACGATATGGCGATTGTTGTCAAATCTGCTTGCTGTCTGTAATCCACAAGCTTTTCACGGTAAATAGCGCAGGCAATCGAAGCACTGGGCAACCAGGGCGTTCCTACTCAATATATGAGGATGCTTCGTGAGCTCTACGATAATTTCGAGAACAGGATTTCATCATTCTACGAGGAATTCGTTATTAACGTGAAGAGAAGTGTCCGACAGGGCGATACCATTTTGCCCAAACCCTTTTCAGAGCCGCTCCCGAGAATATCATGCGTCATTTGGAATGGGGAGACGGGAGTGAATGTCGACAGCCGCTACTTACGTCAACTCCGCTTTGCAGATGACGTCGCGCTTGTAACACCCAACATTGAGCTGGAGGAATGGAAGCTGGCTGAGTTTGACAGTGCTTGTGGATATATCGGCGTGAGGCTGAACTTAACGAAGACGATGTCCATGAAAAACGTATTGGTACCCAATGTCCCTTGCGCTGAACGGAACGAATACCTCCGAATGCTCTGGCTAAGGTACCTAGGTCGGGAAGGACCTCGCTCCGGAGCTGTGGAGAAGGGAACGCGCCGCGTGGGGAGCAATTAAGAATATCGAGGGAGTAGGAAGAAGACAAAGAACATCCGGCTCCCCGCTCACTTTTTCGACACTGCTGTCCTTCCTGCTTTGACGTACGGCTCGGAGACTTGGACTCTACGAAGGCAGGAAGAAGACTGTTTCGTGCGTGAGATTCAGTTTGATATTAATGTTAACACTATAGAATGGCAAAAACTGTTCACAGTGCATGGCGTATCCCAAAGCGTTGAGATCTATCTACTAGCTCAGGAAAATTTATATGGAGAATTTTTTGCAGTAAAGTAATAGATAATGCCTTGATACCCAGTTTATCGACTTGTTGTGCTTTTGTTCTTTTTTTCTATAGAAATCGATATTTAAATATTGATCAATATTGGTATGTCCTAGTCAATATAGAACATTTACATGAGAGTCATCTAGAGGTAAATACATACCGTATGCAAATTCATTGGGCAATTGGCGGTTACAGTCAACCGTATACTTCGCAGTACATTTCCATGACTATCGATTCGCAAAAAAGAGTTGTGCGATGTGGCTTCGTGGAAAAACGATTTTTTCTCGTTTGGAAAAAACGTATCTGGCGTCCAGATAGTTTTCACCATATCAATACCTGAAAAGGAATATCGAATAAAGGCAGAATGACCGGATGGCCAGTGATGTGTTTGCCGGTCCCGTAAGATCGTGCACATCATGAGGCTTGGATGGGATGAAGTCCTTAACTGGGAAAAACAACACTCTCATGGCGTGCTCGTTGTGGGCCCACTTGAACAGCTTGCTGCACAGACGCCACGGAGAGGCATGCACTAATACTAATAGGCGGAATGAAATTTCGTTTACGTCGGAAACCCTTCAGAGGAACGATTACCGATAAAAAACACTCTTCCAGCAGAACCTCCTCTATAAAGGTGGTACAGGTATACTTCCTGAAGGCCTAGGGCTATTTCGACCACACCTCCTTTCACATATTGTTTTACGCGAATTCACCCAATACTCATTTTTTCACGAGTGGCTCTGAGCACTCCACGGAATAAAGTAGAAATGCAGCCTTCGAGGAATATCAGAAGCCTTGATTTCGTAAAAAGCCCAGTTCAAGCTCAAGAACTTCAATACATTCATAAATGAATACTGCGAAGCGCGGGTTGGCTCTGCCTATGAACTAGATGCTCCCCTCAATTTTTTGATAGGATTTGAAGCTACTGCCTATATCTGTTCGTAACGCTCCAGGCCAACTCAATCAATAAATCCTTATGTTCGCGTTGCTAAGGCTCATAAATTATCCAAAGTGTGCACATTGCATTATTTCCGCCGGGTTGAACATATTTAATTCCGAGAAGACTGACGAAGAAAAATGGATTCCCCTCAAGTATCGATTTTTCGAATCGGTCTAAATTCGCCAAAGTTGATTGTGGATTGGTGTGGAGTTCTGGATTTCTGAACCTTTTGGAGAACTAGTATTGCTCTTCAAGAGTGACACGTCACTGAGTACTCTGTCTTCACGGACCTTTGCCTTGCAGGGGTGAGGTAATGCTCAATGTTTAAACTCACAAAATTGCGAGAAATCAGCCGAAATCCTCTTTTCTGGAGCCTCCGCTTCACTCCGGAACTCCAAGCTTATTTTACAGCGTCCAAGGGAGTCTGGTCAGGAAATGCGGTACGTCATGAGTGTATTCCATACTCTTCGCTCACTTCAGTACCTCAACGCGCAGTGCAGGAAATGGGAATTGGCTTCCTCATAGTCTAACGGCTGGATATCTATTGCTGTTAAATAGGAACACGGTTCCCACTCAATTTTGAAAATCACGATGCTCTTTTGCTCATGTGCCTGCTGTAGCTGCATTTCAGGATTTTGGAAGGTCTACTCCCAGACAATTCTTTGTGCATTTTTGATGTCTTCGACCTCATTCGATCATGCTGTCACAGAGGTCATCTTAGAGCTGTGATTTGAGCTGTTTCGTAGATTGCTTCAAGCTGCGGTCATACTCGGCGACGGACAACAGTGTGGGTGCAGTGGTTTTACATAGAAGAGACGGAGGATGACGGAGATTCGACTTGCTCTGAATCTGAAACTAACACGATTAGTTACACGCGCAATCGTAGGCCAAAACAGGGTCATTTCACTTTGTGAGGACCGGCACCTCATTTTGAAGGGCGACCCATTAACGCTTGAAGCTTTCCTAGAGCCCACTGGCTTCATAATTTACAATCGTGCATGTCAATGCTCAGGATAGCGGTCACTAGGCCGTTTACAGCCGAGTTTCTAGGAAACTAGCTGCATATGGCGTGAAAGACCAATGACAAACAGTGATGTTCTTGTAAAGGTTCTAGCATGAGAAAGGCTCTAATTCTCTTTTTGGTGAGCACTACCCACCATTGACTAAAACATGCTGGACTCATTTTGGAAAATTGGACACACGAAAAAAAAAACGGAGCTTGTGACACAGCAAATATGATAGGGGCCCTGCGTCTGAACGAAGTGTGGAAGTACTTTAATCCCTACCATACTCATTTGGTTTTCACCGTCACGGAAAATCCTCTTGAAGATTGTTTTCTGGATGACTGGCACAGAAGAGAATGTAATATCTTACTACGTTACTATTTGCATAATAACATATCTTAACCCTGGCAACTAGAATATTAAGTAAGACATGTAGAAAACATACATAGTAATCCAGTCAATCACTATGAATTGGCTCGGCTGTGACAGACAGACAATCCAAATGAAAAATTAGACCAAAAAATAAAACGGCAAATGAATGAAGGGGAAGAACGAAGATAGATAAAAGAAAAAAGGAGGATGAATGGTTCACCTATTGTCAACGATGACTGCACATCACTTTCCCATGCCAATCGTGGATCTTTCCAAATTTGTCTCAAGTAGAGATCTAGGGTGTAGTCCTAAAATATCTCTATTTAATATTCATGCTGAGGTTACGGTGACTTTTCGCGGTTAATCCTTCTGAGTCAGTCTTATGCGTCTTTTTCGTTTTCTACCTTGCTTCTAAGGGATAGCTACGGGACAAGCATTGATCCGAGAAAAGTCTGAAGTCGGCTTTTGTTCTACTGGAAACTCTCACCATGGAAACCTCCGTGATCGCACTGATTGTTGTAATATGTGCAGTAATATTCACCTCTATAGGAGGACCTGAAATATCATTATTACAAGACCGACAGGCTATTATACTCATGCATGCAGTGCTGTCCAAAAAGAAATCATCTGGACCTATTTTGCCATAATTCACCTCGAACTCGATGTTTTTGACTGATTTTTTTCAAACATAACCGAGTCTCCTGCGATGCGAAACAACCGGTAGCTTAATTCCAGCTAACTGTATGATGTTTTTCCAAAAAGAGAGCAAAGCGGCTCGTATTTCGGGTGGGTTCTCATGAGGTTTTCGAGTATAGAAATGCTCTCTGGTCCTTTTAACTTTTTTTCCAGTGTGGGTCAAACTTTGGATCTCAATAAATGTGGGGAAGTTTGCGCCACTGACGCAGGCAGTAATTGAGGATTGACGCATGCTCACCTTCAAGGCAGTTTGATGTATCAAGGTCTACGATTACGGAGGCTATCTATGGAATTAAGTATAGTGAAGGCCCGATTAAACCAGCCAGTGCGGGAAGGCCACCGAGTATCACTCATGACGCTAGGAAGATCATCAGTCTCAACAGCTATCTGCGGGAAATTGTTCGGAATCAGCACTCATTTAAATAAGTTATACCTGTCCGTAAAATCCCCACAACTTTGCATTCTTTGAAAATCTGATTATCCGTCATGACTTTGAGATCTGATGCAACTCGATTCGATTTTACTCTCCAAGAAATGGGAGGCGGTCGGTTGGCGCGATGGGGATGGGTCGCCCCGCCCATTTGAGGCGGATCGCGGGGTGAACAACTCGTTCACATCCGGCAACCCTCTGTCTGTCCTCTCCAGCTGATAGAAACGCGATCAATGACGCCGCTACTATTAGACGCCAAATTGCGGACCTCCTTTGTATTCCGCCTACATTCATCATCCATTTCGTCTTTTCTGCTCCTTTTTAATGCTTCCTGTCCCTTTCTCACTGGATACTNAGTATCCAGTGAGAAAGGGACAGGAAGCATTAAAAAGGAGCAGAAAAGACGAAATGGATGATGAATGTAGGCGGAATACAAAGGAGGTCCGCAATTTGGCGTCTAATAGTAGCGGCGTCATTGATCGCGTTTCTATCAGCTGGAGAGGACAGACAGAGGGTTGCCGGATGTGAACGAGTTGTTCACCCCGCGATCCGCCTCAAATGGGCGGGGCGACCCCGCCCCATCGCGCCAACCGACATGCACCCCAAGAAATCGGTGGAAGAGATGTATAATATTGTAATAGCAGCAAATGACGCACTATCAGGCATTCCAGAAAATATCTTAGCTGTTTTGAACTGTTTTCGGCAGATATTTTTAACGACTTTGAAGTATTATAGCTAGCTTCTCAATAAGCTATTTCGAACGTTTCTATTGCTTCTGCATGGAAGGCTTAATCGTGAGGCGATCGACGAGATCTGCTACCGTATTTCTAGCATCAGCGGATAGATTGGCGGGAATTTTTACGAATTTGCAACACTGTATCGATGAGATCGGACTAATTCGGCCGCTTCTTATGACGTGTATAAGTCACTATCAGTAAGTCAGGCATGCGAACATATTTATAATCCTTTATAAGGAAAGTGCAGGGCGTGACTTGAAAAAATCCGATCCTAAAGAAAAAGTTCATTACTTGCTTCCCAAATTCGGAAATTCATAGAGTTCACTCTGTGTTGAATTATAGAGGAGAATGAGATTAAATGCACTCACCTCCATAGTTTGGACGAATCCGTCGATCATGACTGGCTATTAGTTTATCGAGCAACCTGCTTACGTTGTTCTCTAGTTTTTCATTGGGGCGGCTCTCGTCGCTGAAAAAGTCGTTCAGAATTTTTTTTGCAATTTGTGGGAAAATTGTGTGCATGTGCCGGACAGTTCACTCATTGGTGAGATGACTAAGGCGTATGCCGTTAAATTGCAAAATTTTCGTACGCGCAAGAGTCCCATCAAGCCGTCTCCAATACTGCTTCACGAAGTGCTGCTCGATTTGTGCGAAAAAATCCGCACATCGTCGTCGTCACACGCGCTAACAAAATATAAGGTTATGTCTAGCCTACTCTGAGGTACCTAAATGAAGTTCCCGGCTCTAGTGGTTTCGGAGAGCCCTAATTCAGTCAGTTGATGACGCCATATAATGTCCAAGCCATACATAGATGTAACCCATTCGACAACTTGTTTTATACTCAAAACAACACAGATTGTGATCCAAGTGTGAACAGATCTATGCGGTGTGCGAATTCCGTAAAAGCTCCTCTAAAGCTAGAAGGCTTAAAAAACCGTGAGAAAGGGGGCTGGACGAAAGGAAGACAAGAAAAGTGAAGCAGAAGGGATGTTTAGACGAGCTATACAATGTGTATCGTTGCGTACGTGTGAGTCCTGGTGCGAAGAGCTAACTACAGTAGGCGAAAATGTCCCTCAAAATTCGTTCACTAATAAGCATAGGGTCAAAAAATGTTGGTAACAGCAAAAATAGCCCACCTTTCTCAGGCTTTCGGGGAAGAAATTTAAATAGGGGATCCCAGCAGCAGAAATATTAACAAAGAAAAAAAGAACAGGAGGAATCGTCTCATTATTCTGCGATCAGCTAATTGGGTGTGGATCCTAGAGCGAATAGTGCAATCTGTATCGTTTCGACACTCGTCTGACGTGACATCGGTCGAGAGGAGGGGCATTCGGTCGAACCGGTAATGGGGCTCAAACTATGCCCTAGCTGTTGAGTTTTTGGACCCGACAGCATTCTTCCTGTTATCCTGTTACCCTTGGGGCCACCGGATAATCTTAAAGGGAGAACTCAGAAACCTTTTTATCGTGAACTGTGCTTTTATCGTGAACTGTGCCTTTAATCCTTCTTGTTCCGACTAACTGAGCCTCTCCAGCTGCAGCTGTGGCGCTGCAAGTTGCTGTTTCGTTTTTTTTATGCACCTCTTCTTAATCCGTGATTCTGTTTTTTCTTTTTATGAATTGTCCCCCTGGTCGCAACAAAATGGTCGCGTATTCTCTATTAGGAGAAGTAAGTTACCGAGGTTTATTGAAATGTCATTCCAAAACGATTACTATTCAAGGTTGTGCCGAACAAGTTATTGCCCTAATCTTTGTGTTCCTCGCGTAGATTTTCAATTACCCATGTAATTGAGACAATTAGGGACCAGACGGATCGATTGAGCGATTGGCAGCTTGCGTAGTTCTGGATGGCTGACGCGAAACTGCTCAGCGTCGCGCTCTTGCTTCCCACAGAAGCCATTTTTCGAACACCAGTAGAGTCCTTGGAAGTGAACCTCTTCGGGTAGTCCAATCTATCGAAAAGGCACAAATTTAGAGCGTGTGCGATTCCAGAATGGGAATCGTCTAACGTGTTCCGTGTTCCTTGAGTTCCGTGAATCGTCTCCATAACCCCAGAAACTTCCCGAACAACCCGATAGAACGCTGCCCACTCTATGGTTTTTGCTTCTACTAAACACCGTCAAACATTCAAGTCTTTGGGGATAATGAATCCCTTTTTTGGATGCGTTCTCGCACTCGACTTCCTTCCAAAATCGTTGCAGCGCGTTGAATGCGTGTGTGGTCTGTGCAATAATTTGAGCTCCGTGAATCAAACCCCCGAAATAAAAACGATGGCTTGCACATGGCCAGTCGCTGTTCAGGTCAGTGCTTGATAGATGCGTCACTTGCCCTTATATAATACCACCTTTTCCCATATGACCACAATAAACACTGAAAATTGTAATGTGTGTGCATTATTTCGGCCTGTAGTTTGCGGTACCCTGCAAAATGCAATGACCCTGAAACATTTTCGACGACTGCCGACGAAAACGTTGTGTAAACGTCTTCGAAGATGCCTCGCTGAGCCGTATAAAATAATTGCCAGCCGGCAACAGCGTATGCGTCTAATTGTTTATTATTTCTTCAAGCCGTAGGCAGTATAATTGTTTATTATTCCTATAAACCCGCGTTTTTTGGTCTCTCTATGAAATGCGACGAGTCCATGTGGAGAAATCGCCAGACCACTCTTAACCTAACAGA
Organism: Haemonchus placei; assembly: GCA_900617895.1. Lineage (NCBI taxonomy): Eukaryota > Metazoa > Nematoda > Chromadorea > Rhabditida > Trichostrongylidae > Haemonchus > Haemonchus placei. The sequence goes on along the minus strand of UZAF01017045.1, from coordinate 10,204 downwards.
TTTCCAGCACTGCTTGAAATCTTTACATTTTTTAAAGCAGAGTACGTCCAGATACTGCATAATAGCAGTCCGGATAAAAGTGGCGCATTTGTTACATTTGGTATTTGGTTCCCATCGAATCCTTGATTCACTACTAGAATCAACCGCGGAGTAATCGAGCACAAACAGGGAGCTTCCGGGTGCTTCCTGAAGGAAAGGAAAAACATAGTTTTTTTCAAACAACAAAGGAAATGTTGGCTGATGCTCCCGACCACACTTTTGAGAATTTTTCGGAATTGTTATTTATAAATCGCAAATCGAAAGTGATTTAGTCCTAAGTAGCGCAAATTCCACATTCGCGATGATGGAATCGAATCCAGGATACTTAAACGAAGTTTTTGTTCTCCTGGGCGAGTCTGGTACCAATCAACTCGCCACAATGTCATGATTCCATCCCATCGTTGGTACCAGGAGGACAGGAACACTGACTTGTGTATCGCTGGCTACCCAGGTCATTGTTTCTTTCTAGGTGGGCAAAACGTTAGCACCATGCTAAATAGAAGTCGGAAAACATAGCAAAGAGGATTGGTGAATGCCAAAGACAACATTCTAAACGCACTTACTCATTAACTAGCCTATCGAGAGCTTAATGGAGCAAAATCGTTTTCAGCATAGCAAAACATGGAATAACTGACTTTCATACAGTAAGATCGGTTAAGACTAGAGTAAGAGTGTGTGATCAAGTTATCCGCAAATACATACATAGATAGAGGACAAAGTCCAAAGCAAGTATTTCCCCTGTTTCGAGGTCGATAGATAAGATGCGCCCACTCATAACATCTAAGCTTACATGTGTTTGGCTCTTGACCTGCGAGTAGTCTTCTAAACAGAGCTCAGCAGTCCCGAATAAGCCGCACGGGTCGGCTCAGGGTTGACCCCAGGTGCTGCTTTACCTTTAAAAAGGGTAGCTATCTATCAAAGGTGGTGGCTCGTTGTTCTAAGATTAAAACAACGTACGCAGTATCATTATTAACATGTGTAAATAGTCAAGGTCTCTACAGCTTTGATTTTGATTTAAACACACTTCTCTCAAACTGAAAACTTTGATCCTAGCCAAAAGGCCAAGAAGCGACCAACCGCAACCTCAAATGAAACTTTCATCTGTCCAAAACGTTTATAGTCGGCAACGTCGGACAGTTTCCCAAGAGCGCTTCTGTTTCTGGCCGTTACAATCATGATGCGCCATGAATTGAGCTTCCACCAAAGTGTATGCTCGTCAAAAATGATTTTATGGCTCAAGTTACAGCTGCATTTTTTACGCGGACTTTCTCACATCATTGATCAAAGCTACGGGAATGTGGCAACAACAAAACATTAATTATATGCTGCGAATTTGCCAGCGTTTTGTTATGGTTCGAGGAAATGCTTGCTTAAAAGAAGCTGATTCGTCGATTGAGCCGTTTCCGCGTTTTTATGGCACGCAGAGAATGCAAAGCGATGAGCTATGTTCAGCATTCTCGGCTATACACCCCTTCCCTCCCCCCTCCCCCCCATCTAAAGCTCTAGACAGCTCTATATGTGTTTTGAAAACCTTTTTTGAAATATAATTCGATCCTCTTGGAGCTAATTCGTCGACAGAAAAAGGCAGACAAGCGTAATGTTTCTGAGTACTTATTCTGAGTACTTAATTCCTGAAAATCGGAACTCTTCTCGATATAACTTTTTCATTCTCCGCCAATGGAGATTCCCCATCTCATTCGTTTCAGTGCCCCGTTGCTGGGTTCCTCTCTATCAAATTAGGGACCACGAATGCGCTGTTTCTTGAGCACTCCCAATCGCCGAAAACAACGCTATGTGGCGTGGCAACGAGCCGATTGCAGCATTTGGAATTGAGAGGGTTGCGAAGTCGTTGTTGAACCCCCACATCAAACTCTATGAGAGATGAGCTGAACGGCTTTAGGAGGTTGGTATGCCTATTGGAGGCATTTTAAATGACAACTCATTTGAAATGAGCAGCCGCCAATGCTGATTGGAAGTTCGTGAAAGGGCGATTCATCATTTTATGGAAGACAGAGGGAGGGACGAATCCACTGCGGAAATGATGTTCTCAAGAGGATTTGGGTGAGGGGTTGTCATGGTTGAATGCAGGCAGACGTGAGAGCGACGGAAAAAATTAACTGGGGCGCATTGAATAACAGTGAGAAAGGGTTGTGAAAAGAAAATTGAGGGAAGTTTAGAAAAGTATGAGCAAGGAGGAAACAGATGGCCAAAGTAAGAGTATTGACTTTTTGGTGAAGGGGAAATGAAGTAAGGGAAGGTTTATGGGGAGAATAAGTAGGCTTCAGAAGAGGTAGATGAATAACTGAAATTTGGTCGTCGATATTAGCAGCGACACCATTGGTTAGGGTAAGGACGGCAGAAGCCAAAGGAATTGTCTGGATAGGGAAGAATGTATGAAAGGAAAAGAGGGTGTGAAAAATAGTGTTTCAAATAGGGGGACATAAAAAGAAAGGAAAAAGAAACTACTGCAAAGGAAAAAAAATAGTTCGTAATAGTCAGTGTTGTCTCATTTCTCCTCTATCTTGATTGCTCCTTCCTCAAGCGTTTCTGTGGTTTTTGCGAACTCGTTTGTTTCTGTTTGTGCTACAAAATTAATGCAGAATGTTGAAAGTAAAAATAGGAAGATAGGAAGTGACGCAAAAATTGACTACAAACAAAAGTAGAAATGTTATAAGGGTGAGGAGGATCGACGCGGTAATGTGATTGCGAATTAAAGGTTTAAAGCGTAGGACCTTCTTGGGGTGAGGGGAAGTGGGAGGGGAGTTTGGGGGAGTTGAAGGTTCTCTTAGAAGAAAACTGGTATCACTGAAGAGATAACTGCGCTTTTGATCTGTATCAATTCTTTTCGAAAGTTCACTTTGATCTTGCATGTGATAGTTTTGAAAGCGTGTTCAGTGTAGAAAACGAAGTAGTCAGGTTGTTAGTTCGCCACACGGGACACATGCCAGCGATGTAAAGGGTCTTGTTAGCCTGAACGAGTAATAATCTGGATGTTTATCTCCCAATCACAGTTGAGGCATCAGCCTATGTTTTCACTGCTAAAAAAGTACACTCTGATAAGAGAAGGAAGGTTGTTGGCTGATACTGTAGGAGAGGATCGTGGGAAACTGTGTGGCTGATGAAGTAAGATTCTGAGGAAAGGATGATAACCGTAATAGTAGAATTAGGGTGAGAAGGCTTGGTATAAATTGAGAAGTTGTCAGGTTCCGCGGAAAATCGAGCCCTTCTTCTTTTTTTTTCAGTCCTCTCCGATTTCCTCTTGTCACTTCCGCTGGTTTCTCATTTACTCCTCTTCCCTCGCACACATTCGCTTTTTCGACCAATCCTTATTTATTTATTATTTATGCATTTCGTGGCTCTATGGCTGCCAAATATTTACACGAAGTCAGAAGACAACTTTTTCCGCTAGGGCTGTTTAAGCACCTATCAACCCATACACCGTTCAAAGGCCGATATTAGTGATTCCTGTGTTCAGAATTTAGATTATCGCCCCGCGAAATTTTCGAGTCCCTTGCAAGTAATTGGAGATAGAAATATGAAACGATTTTGGGAGAAATTATACGAGAGGAAAACGAATGAAGAAGACCTAAATAGTTGCTGAGGGGAAGTGCAAGGACCAAAAAATAAGCTCAGAATGGGAGATTGCTTGTCAGGCGACGGAAAGAAAAAAAANAAAAAAAATCGAAACAAATCGGATTGCTGCGAACCTTTGGAAAAAGGAAGGGTGGGAATCGGGAGGAAAATGGATCGAAATATCAGAAGGGAACACGAACAGTGATGGAACATGTGGAAGGAAAAGGAGTAGAAGAATGAAGAGGGAATTGTCAAGCAAGAAAATAGAATTTAAGTGAGCAAGCGCGAGGATGAAACCATCTAAAGTTGGGGAAATTCATGGAAAAATAACCAGAGAATGCAAGGGAAGCCAAATCAATGCTGATAAGAGGAAATCTAAGAAAAACGAGCTGAAGGCTGCTGATAGTAGCACTACACTCATGACACACAAAAAAAATATAACGATAAGCGCAGAAGATACGAGAATGAGTGGGAGGGTTCGATTTACTTTTCTTCGGGACGATTTATTTCGTGAAGTCTGGAAGAACAAGTAGCACGGATGAAGGAGAAGAGCGAAACTAATCGCAGTAATGAAACGAATAGGTTGAAGATTAAAAAAGGCGGAAGAGAGAACTGGGCAGACCAGAATGAAGTAGGCCTGGGAGGATGAATAGGGGAAGGAGAAACAATGTAAAGGAGGGAGGGCGAAAATTTGAAATTGAAGGAGCCAGAAGACGTGAAAATAAGTAAAAATAAAGGCGTCAGAAATGGAAGGTAGATGTGTATGAAACGGAAGCGGATCGACCGATAGGTGAGGATAGGGAAAAATCGAGTGTCTAGGAGAAAATTGAAAGGAGTGGGAAGATAATAATGGAATGGAGATGGGAGTGATCGGTTCAAAGGAAAACATTGAAAATTTAATAACAGGCGGACAGTAAAGTAATGCATCGAATTAGATTTAAAACAAAGTCGGTAAGGCAGGTCACCTCTCTGTCTCAGTGTAGCCGTACTCGATCTCCTTATCGGACTTCATTACCTGAAACGTCTATAGTGAGACAATTTTGTTCTCATATGGGGATCCCACTGAGCATTTTTCTCCAAAAAGAACCTTTAGCGATTTCAAATTTAGGACGATGACTTCTTCTTATCCTTAAGAGTTTCACTTTTCCGAATGTTGTCGCAGGTTGGTTTTGTATCTTTTACTGGGCCTTCTTTGTCAAAGTAATCCATCAGTTTTCACATTAATCCCGTTGTTTCAGAATTTGCCCTATGATATGCTAGGCCAAAAAAGCACACTGGAACAAGGCGAGGGAGGTAGTGGAGGGGCTGGTTAATCCTTCTCCAATCAGTTTAAGTTCTCATGAGAGCAATACTTTTCTTATACAGTTCGATCGTAAATTGGGAAATTGAGAGAACTTACTGGTGGTCGCTCGGTGCTGATTTGTTGAAGTAGAATGGAGGAGACGAAAAAAATTTCAGTACATAAGAGCATGACCAGCAGGACTCTGGCCAGCAGCAGCAATCGAGAAGTACGGAGAAGCCTCTGAAACTCGATCACAGTCCTGGAAAAGGGCGGAGCCGTAAATGTATCTCGGAGGCGGAGCCATCGCGGTCTACGACGACTAGGGCGTGTAACTTCAAGCGCAGCAGAGAAGGTGGGTTGGAGGATGTTCGTCAAGGCGTTAGTATTACCTATGGGAATCAATACACTCATAGTGAAAAAGACAAACTTCATTAGCGATATGCTTTTAGTGGAATGAGAGTCTAGATTGCATGGTAAGATGGAAAGTCCGATGCAAATTAGTGCAAATTAGTGTTATCTAATTAATTTGGTATGCGCTGTCGAGCTGGCAAATAGGGCCCAAGGTATGCCAAACAGGACCAGTCACTCGAGCTATGATAATTGTAATCATCCCGAAAAGTATCTTGGGAACCTATTGGCTGAGTTCCCCTCGTAACTTTCGGTTTGCCGCCGATTCTCTGCCTGAGTGCTACAATTCCACAACAGCTGTTAAGATCATTGAGAAATTCCCGAGGTGAAAGATCGGGTTTTAGTGTGATCAACTAGATTCGCCATGCATTCGATTTCCGTTTCAAATCGCGGAGGTTTGATCAGGAATTGAACGATAGCCCGAGCTAGTTCCATTTATTTAATTCTCTCATCGAGTGATAAATCGAGAAGATGTGATGTTGGTAGTGGCCTAGAAACTTATAAATGTTGAATGGCATTGTTCAAATTCGTCATTCAGAAACTGTAATGAGTGAGATTTTATCAACCATATGACATAAATAAAAGCAGATCCTAATTATTGAGGGATTATTCACCTATGAAGTCCTTTCTTGGTATATCGCACATCTCAAAATTTTCAATAGAGATATTTGTTCATTCTCCAGTTGTGAAAGGTTCTGAGAAAATTGCCGGTCTCCTGAAGGCTCCTGTTACCGTTTCTAATGTCGGTGTGAATTCGAGCATTCGTTCTCGTGATATATCGACGAGAACGAACTGCAAATCGGGCTACCAAAGCGTGGCGAATGCTTTGGGTAATACCCAGTGTTCGCCACGTTTTGGGAGTCCAATTTCATTTTTACTGTGCCTATTTATGGCTTGTAAATTGGCAAATTCCATGCATGCCCTTAATTAACACCTAACTTGCCCTCGTTCTTGAAATGCTTTAATTTTAGGCATTAACTGTCCAATCTGCAGTTTCTGGGAGCAGGTATGACGTTTCCTGCTCATTCGTCGTCGGAGAGAAGAAGTTTAGTCTTGTTTCAGTAGGAAGGATCTGGGCGTGACTCGTACATGACGCTATAATTATATGGTAACCGAGAACGCATTCACAAATTAATAGCATTTGGATGATCACTTTGGAACAGCGAGTCACTTCAAATCACTTAGCTATTTCTTCAGTTTTCATTCTCACGCTTGGACTAATTGTAAAGGACGCGAAGCAGAGAGCTCAACAATTATTCACATCATTACCGGTAAGCAGGTTGACAATAGAACCCTTCCTAGGTTTGAGTTTTCCTGTTCGAAACTTCCTCAAATCAATACGTCATTAGGCTTGGCTCATCTTAACTCTCCCTAATGGGTGTTGGGATAGCAAACGTGAAATGGAGATTGAAGTGGTACATATTAGAAGATGGAGGGGTGAAGTATGATTGACAAAGAGTAAAAAGGGATATGGAAAAAATAATTGAGTTCGAATAGAGGATTGGTAAATAAAAAAATGTGTACGTTCATTAATCCTCTATATATATAAACCGCTTTGTGTGTCCGTTTGTATGTCCGTTTGTGTGTCCTCGCAAAAGTCACGTAGGCACGATCAAGAGCGTGGAGATCAAAGCGCAGTGAGAAACAGCTATGAAATGGGAACTTAACCGATGCTCTTCATATGACGTCACAGACTGAAAATCAGAACTCGCCTCCCACGACGCAGGACAATCAAGCCCCTAGGATCTAGAGAAGCTCAGAATGGAAACAATTCTACGATCACCTACTAATGTTAAGAGATCAATACCCACAAAGCGGTTCAAATTGGGGAATATCACCAAATTCTTATACATCAAACGTTCTCCTGACTATTTACTGTCGTGCTGAATACTTATACCATGGCAACTCAACTATCGGTTCGCAGCCAACTGAGGGAGGAGAGAGGTTAGGCTTCGTGGGCAAAAAAACCCTTTTTGCTCACGAAGAATTTTTACCGAAAGTACCCTTGCATTTAACCTGTTTTCCAGAATAGACGCGTAATTTTCCGTAGAACCATAATCGGAAATCCATAGTAATCACTAGAAATCTAATCTTATAGAATTTTCTAATTTTTAATGTGAGTTTCGCTTACGCACTCCAAAAAACTATCCTTTTCATTATACTTCAGTAGCTAGATGAAGTTTTTCCAAATTTGCTAGGGCGAAATCTGTACGACAGCTCATCATCATGGGGGGAGCGCTTGCGTCTAACCGTTTGCTTGTTCGTTCAATTGTACAGAGATTCGATATTACCTTAGGGAGCACCTGCATAAGTTCTGTCAAGTTTGGGATGGGTTGGGGAGGGGGCAAGACCAAAAGAACACATTTGAGCTCAGCAAAGCTCCTACTTCAGGGGTGGGACGTGCGCAGGATTGGGTGATGACATGGGCAAAATGTCTTAAATAAGATTCTATCAGCCCAAACACCAAAGTAGGGAGACAGGTCAACAAGTCAAGTGAAAGAGAGCCACCGAGAGTGGGCGGAGCGTTCTTGCACTGGGCGGTACTTTCCCCACAGGTTCATAACTCCATTCAAAGAAGGCGTGGAGGCTAGAAAAAAATGATAAAAGGAGTGAGCAGGGCCTTACGGTGCTGGGATGCGTGCATAGCAATGCTCCGCCCACCATAGAGGGGAGGAGGATGCGTTGAAGTGTTAGGTTCTTTTTGAGAAAGCTTATTGAGAATAGAAAGAATCTATTCAAAAACGTACTATAATGTGGAAAGTGAGTGGTTAGAGGCTATAGAAGGAATGCGGCCAAAACCTTCAGAGGGAGGATGGCTGGACCTGGAGTGGACGGGGTTAGCCAGCTGGAGATGACGATGTTATGTTATGGGCAATCCCTGATGGCATGAAACACTCCCTAATCAAGCACTATCCGAAAAAGCAAGCTTCACTCTTTTCAGATCGGACAGTGCTCTCTGGAATTGCTTTCTATTCATTCTGAAGAAGGTGGTATCCGAGTACATTAGCGTCCTCAAAAACCAGTGAGGTTATGATCAGACATTAGGCCCTGGCTAGGTATGCTTCCTAAGCAGACTTTCTGTATCATCCCCTGACCAAGCACTATCCGAGGAAGTCATTATTAGAATGTAACAGTTTCGTTTTATATTCATCGAAAGGAAATCCCAGATTGTTTGTACCAATCTTTGTCCCTATTACGTAAGAAGGAGGATGCCCGGCGTCAGCTGCGCGATCCGACTGGTATAACTAAGTTATAAGAGACAAGAAAAGGAACATATTCGAATTCAGCTCTCATTATTGAGTGATTCAATGAGATGCCGCTTGGGTTCTGCTTTCCGCTAAGAATAAAATCGAGAAAAGGATCATCTTCTTTTTGGATAGTAAAAAAATTAAGGATTCCGATAAATTATAGAATGATAATCTGGCTGGTGCTTTGGGAATTCACGATCTTCTTCATCTTCTTCTTCTTCTCCTTCTTCTTCTCCTTCTTCCTATACTTCTTCTCCCTAGCGTTAATCCCATTCTGCGCCGTCGCAGGGTCCACTGTTCTTGTCGGCCGTCTCCAGTTCATCCTACCTACGGCATCTTCTGCCGTCACCTTGGCTTCGGCGAGATCCTTCGTTACCACGTCCCACCATCTTTTCTTTGAAGCTCCTCGTTGTACTTACCTTGAGCCTCAAACTCCATTGCCTCCCTTATCGGATGGCTCTGTGGTCTTCTCAGTACGTGCCCCAACCATCGCAGGCGCTGCTGTCTCATCTCCAGTTCAACTGGGGCTTTATGCATAGCCGTCCTGACGTCTTCATTTCTGACCCGATCCAGCCGCGTCCAGCCGCAGGCCCATCTGAGCATTCTCATTTTAGCGGAGTAGAGCTGTCCTTCATGAGATTCACATACGGGCCAACACTCGCTGCCGTGGAGCATCGTGGGCTTTACCACTGTCTGATGCACCTTTCCTTTGATAGTCCTGGAGCACCGACGGTCGCAGAGGATACCGGTGCACTCCCTCCATCTCATCCATGCCGCGTTTACTCGAGATTGGATCGATGCTGCACGCTATCAGCGGCTAGATCATTCCACAGGTATCGGAAGTCCTGAACCTTCTCGATGGCTTCCCCGTGACCGTCGAAGATTGACTCCATGCCCTCCTCGTAGCTGAGGAACTTAGTCTTCTTCACGTTCAGCCGGAGACCATACTCCGCCAACACTTTCTGCCATTTCTAGAGCTTGTCCTGGAATCCTTCCTTGCTCCCCGCTATCCGAGCGATATCATCAGCGTAGAGCATAGACTTCAGTGGTCCATCCATGAGTTCTTCTGTGATGACATCCATCGTGCAGAAAGAGGAATGGGCTCAGGGCTGATCCCTGGTGTACCACAACGGTGACATCTATTGCTCCGGTTTGGCCGCCGTGTGCGCTGCGTATTGTTGTGGTGGAGCCACATACATGTCCTTTATCAAAGAGATCAGGTGTTCCGGAACCTTTCATTCTCGAAACGCTCTCCAGAGAACTTGTCGCGGGAGACGATCGAATTTTTTTCGAGGTTAAGTAGCGGAGTCTACGCTTTTCTCGATACTTCTCCATAACTTGCTTAGCTATGGAGATGACATCCGTTGTAGACCTTTCTGGCATGAAGCCGAACTGCTTCTGCGAGAATGAGACCAATTGTCTGAGAATTCCTTGTCCCTGCAGACTGCCATGTCGCGAGCTATGGCCAGGGCAAGGACCCTCTTTCCTTCTTCGTTTCTAACTCCTACTTCTCCGCCTCCATGAACCCTTTCGAGTCCCCTCCCTCCCTTCACTGCCGACGTGCACGTTCAGATCACCTCCCATGGTAAGATAGTCCTCCCTCCCCCCCCCCCCCCCCCCCGCACGCGACGGGGGGGCCCGGGCAGGCTCGGGT
>UZAF01017044.1:12019-56536 GCA_900617895.1 Haemonchus placei | reverse complement strand
CAGCATGCTCCTAACGAAGTGCCCTTCAGGGAAAGGCTGCAAGAAACAAGTGTGAAGCACAAGGTTGAAGTGGAAGATCTCGTCGAGCAGAACACGATGGATCGTGAGGAGTGGGAACATGAGAGGCAGCAAGTTAGTTTTGAATGTTGAAATTTTTAAGAAACTAATGCCTGTGCACTCCCTTTCTCGGTTGTTGTTTGAGAGATTTATGCCCCACTTTGCCCCTTTCAGATGTTTCCGGCTAGCTCACCAGCATGCTCTGTGTTTGAGGATCGCATGAGCTGGAGAGTAGGCATCTAGTAAAGCAACACTGTGCGTTTACTCTCAGTAATTTCCAGAGTTGCCGCGTAATTTTATGGGATTGAAGAGGGCCAAAGAAGAAAACGACTGGTCATTTCAGACTGAAAACTTTCAAATAAGTAAGAATAGCGGTGATATGTAAAAGCTCGCAAAAAGAAAAAGCAGTGTTTCAGAAAGTTCTGTTCCTGCGCTTGATGTAAGGCTAATCGCGCAACGATTTTTGCGAGTGCTTAGTTGGGTCCTGTCACTAGCGCGATATTTACAGCTGTCAAAAACCCCTTCGTTTTCCATCACGAAACGGTTGAGCGAAGAGTTTACCATTTGTTTGGGTAAAAGGCCATAGCACTGCTGTTCCTAACTGAACTCATAATCGTGGTTGGAGGCTCTCAATCATTTTTCAATCACCTTTTTCCTTCTCTAGTGCTTCCTGAATTGACTAATTTTAGTTGGAAAAATCGAAAAGTGTGATTGTTGCCGATTTACGAGCGAACCTGTCAAAGGCTGAAGCAGAACTAAAGGAGGCAATTACGCGAGAGAATGCTCTTCAAGCTGACCTCAACGAAGCCAAAGAGGAAATAAAAGATCTGAGGCAGCGAATCGAAAAGGAATCTCGAGCGATGGAAGAACAAGAGTGAGTTACCAGTGCCCTTGTTACCCTACTTCTGATGGCTTATTTCGAAACATTGCAGAGCTCATCACAGAGAAAGGGAGGACTCTCGGGAACGAAATCGACTCGCGTTTGCAGCCCAGCTCGAGGAAAGCCAAGTCAAGGTAAAGCCTCGCTCAGCCCTCAAGTCTAAATTTGCTTGCAGAGTCTTGACTTCTTGCTATTTAAGATTGTGAAATCTGCTGCTCAGTTGGAGGAGGCCTCTAGAAGAAGGCAAATTTTGGAAGCAGATGTTGCAAAACTCGAAGCCGCCTTGTCAAGAAGTAATTTCTTTCCTCATTTTTACAACTTATCAATCATGCACTGGCTCGTTTTTTATCCACTTTGTCGTTTGCCCGACTCCAGCAAGATCTGCTTGCAGTTGAATCACATTTTTGGCTACACCCAAGCTTTTCCTCTCTTCTACGAGTTTTATAGAAATCCTTCTTTCCTCGCTAGGTAACCACTTTTTACCTTCTGCCCTGTACTGCTCCCATATTTTCTTTGCGAAACACTGCAGGTTTTGTAATGTATTCCTACACTTTCATTTTATCGTTCCGCTTTGTCGTTTTCGATTTTTATACAAGTCTTTTTCGCTGATCGTCGAATTAACCACTACTACCAACTCTCTTCATCAGACCACGTTACTCGAAAGGTACCCAAGGTAAGTGTAAGGCGACCACAAGACAACCCTCTGTAGCTGTACATATAATAGGATGTAGTTACAATTACTATTATATAGATATTTATATTACTATTATTATTATTAGTTGCAATTTTTTAAATTCTTCCTTTGTCACGAGAAAAGGCGTCTTATACATCGTACTGTGATCCCACCATGACGCCTCCTCTTTGGGAGTTCATTACATCATTCATCCTTTTTCGTGGTCGACTCATATGGCTGGTGCACCGTGCGTTTTTAAGGATAAGGATCAGAACGGTCAGGGTAACATTCGCCAACTGATAATATTCCGTACATTTAAAAAGAATTTCGAGAGGAGTGCAGAAAATTTTTGGTTGTCGCAGAATTATCTGCCCGTATGTGGGCATCGTTTCATATGAAGAAAGGCCCTAAATCCTTCACAAATATGTTTTTGAATATACATTTTGGAGCGTGATCACCGTCTGCTTCAATGATTGCTTCAACCGGGTTTTAACGCTGCCATCTTCTTTTACGGTCTCCACTAGTCACACATCGAAATTTGTTGTCAACTTCTTCCGGGAGTGTAGTCGAAGTTGGTTCCTCCCGGCATGAATCGTGCAAACCACTTTCGACAGTGTCTTTCCCTGATCGCTTATTCGCCGAGGAGATCATTGTTGGGGAATGTTTGAGCTGCTGTTCACACATTTTCGTAGTGGTAAAGCATAATATGGCGAACGTCAATACGATTTTCAGCACGCGTTGTTATGAGCTCAATATAAAAAGTTCTATAAGTTTTTCTCAAAAAGTGAATGAGTGGCGGATTTCTACCAATAAAAGTACGTGTCCAAATAAACAGCGGAAACATATGGATCAACGCAACGTTTGTCTTCTTTACCATCACTTTGTTCCCAATGACTAGTGCTGACGAGAAATCTGTTGCCATCCATGTAATCAGTATATTGTTCGACCTCTTCATTGAGTGTTATCGGAAAGTTTTGTCTGACTGACTCTTGCCTGCCTCCTGTCTGCTGGTTTTTTGAGAATTCCTTTGCAAGGTGCTTAACAGCATTCAGTTATTGGAAGGCATGAGCGTTCTTGTTTCAGAGTCTGCTACGGTGAAGGAGTTGGAAGGGAAGGTTGATGAGATGGCAGTAAAACTTCGCGAGGATGAAGAACGAGATCAAAAGTACAAAGATAAGATGGCGGTTCTGGAAAAGGTTTCTTTATCTCATATGACTTGGTTGGGGTTTCCATTGCCGATCCGTTTCCATAGCAACACCTTCCAGGAGAACTTCAATTTGAATATATCAAGAGACAAGGTTTCTAACAAATTGGCTGAGGAGCAAAGAAGAATTGTCGGTAAGTGGCTCAATTATTCAATTCTGCACGCTCGTGTCTGAGTTACCTCTTCGTATTTCAGACTTGGAACAGAAACTTCGAGAACTGACCAAAGGAATCCAGAATGCACAGTTTAAAGCAAGAAGTGATCAACAGCGAAGTAATGAAAAAGACGGAAAGCTTCATGTCCTTACTAACAGAGTAAGTTTTCGCTGGTTACTCGTATTTTCTATGGATTCCTGGCTGTGAAAACCATAACTTTCATCTCCATTCAGATCAGAGAGCTCGAGATTCAACTTGCTGACAAAACCGCTCGGAGTGATGTCGATAGCGTATTGGTGAAGAAAATGGAGTCAGGTGGGCAGGCAATAGCGATGGAACTCGACAGACAGAAGCATACAGTAAGGCATAGGTGGAAAGCGGGGACAATTTTTCTTGGAAATATGATTCGATCTTCAGAACGCTGAACTTTCTCGTCAAAATGAGGAGCTCCGCGGAACATGCAAGGTTCTGGAAGAGGACTTGGTAGCCACTAGAACTGCGTTGGAGAAGAAAACAACTGTTTCGAAACAGGCGATGACCGATTTGCTCAACAACTACAAAGATTCTGAACGCAAATCAATGGAGAGAGCGACTGAATGTGAGCAACTGAAAGCTCAACTGCAGTCGTTCAGGTGAGGACGCCATAGTCTAGAAATTCATAGTATCATTCACCCACCGCCTTGATTTCAGTGTCAAAATAGATCGTCTCGAAAAGCGTCGAGCAGATTTGGAAGCACGCGTAACTGAAAGTGAGCAGAGAAATGCAGAATTGATCAAGAAAATCCATCAATATGAACGGAGCGCCAAAATGGCGTTGAATGTGGCCGGTATGTTCGTTTGTTAATGCATTCTAATGTGGAGGCAACGAACATGGTAAATGGGACATGCCACTTTCTGATGCGGGTTCTGCCTTCGAATGAGATTTGGTAAGACTAATCAAATTGTTTACTTTCTTGCTTGTGCACAATGAAAAGATCGGACCCATAAAAGAGACAAGGGAGCGAAACTTTCCCACGTACAACTCTCCTTCGGCATTTTCTTTCTCGGTGTTTTTTTGACTAATGACTTGATAGCCGAAATTTACGATCTCGCTTATGAGCTCAACAAAAACTGCGGCGAAACTTCGAGAAGTGCTGCACCATATGTAGAACTGAACTACGTCAGATCAACGCGGTGTGTGGCCCGCTTTTTGATGTGGACCAGGCCTTCGAATGAAATTTGATAGACCAAAACCGCATTGATGAAAGTGCAATGCCCGTCGCAGGGAATTGTAAATTCCTGCGACACCGCGGGTTCTATTTCCCTTTTTTTACATGGCCGTTCGGAATAAAGAACCGGATTGAATATACCATTGAACTGAGCTCTTCAAGTTTCACAAGATGGCATTCAACACAGTAAAAGCTTAATTCCTTAAAAGGTTGATTTTTTGGTTAACTCTCAAGTTTGGACGGTCATTTCGTCCTAGTCTAAGAGGGTAGCCATGCCCTCAATGAACGGCATCGGCTTTCAGTCGGTGCTCTGCAGAATATTCGTAGTCAGCATGAACCAAGAAACGTGCTTCGATTGTTGTATGGTCTTCAACATCATTATGGACAGAACTTGTTGTAAATGCCCTTCTTCAAGTTCTATGAAAGCCCAACTACACGATTGCCATCCATACTTTTGGTTACCCAGATCAAATGCTATATAATGGTCCATCCCTACATTCACCTTGGTCAATTTAAAGGTCTACGTCGTGTATCGATATTAAGGGCCACACAAAGAGGAAACGTCAATCGTCAATAACATCGACAACCTAAATTCTGCAGAGTTTGGCTGTTGCCTGAGATCGTCCATACATTAAATGTTTATTTTCCCAGAGTAAGAGTGATACACCAGACTTGGGGGTTTTCTCGTAATCAGAGTTTTTCAAATAAAGCCCTTGAAGTGTTCAATGTCATCCTGTAGAGCTCAAAGAGCTGTGGGTAATTGTAATTCAACGTAAAAAATCCTGTTTTGAACCGACTCAAGACAGGAAAATCAAAAAACATGAATTCGCATCTCCCATGCAAATTTAGGATTCTCTGCGGTGAGTACTGTAACGCTAAAAAAGTTAAACAGGTGCAATTGTTGGGTGTAAGAGAAAGAAGAAATAATGGCTTGATCGAACGCCAGGTTCCTCGAACACTCTTTTCGTTTATTTCCCGAACCACATAGTAAGTTCGGAGCTTTTGGAGCATGAGCAAATTCTCTATCGTAATTCTTCCCAGTGAAAGTTCACGACCCACACAGGTCCTCAGTTTCAGACCCTTTTCATTGTTGTAGGCTGATAAGAGTATCAGAATTTTGGTGATGTAATGATACTTTTGCAGGTAGCCCAATTGCCCTCCGTGGTGGTCAATCAATCGTTGATATCTCCAGAGCCACTGCATCATCAGGTAATTTTGTAACTTTTTTTCAGAAATGAGGGATATGCACGAAGCCTGAAACTGTTGATTTTACTTTTCGACCATATTTGTGTTTCTTGCGAAGAGCAATGGAACGAGGAAGTGTGCCGAAGGTGATGGGTTACAATCCCTTTACTCCTTTCCATCGGCCGGTTACCGACATGCTGCTAATTCTGTGCTGAGAAACTCAGAGAGAAGCTCCGATTTGATCCGGTTGCTTGCCAAGAAGCCTCATTCGAATTTTCATGTACCCTTTCGGTCAAAAATGAGATTGTCTCCAATAACCTTATTTTCTGCATGGTATCATTAGACACCCTCTCTCAACTTTTCAATAGGTAACAGCGCAACTCTTTCGGTAGACATTCGGTTGGGCAAGTCCGAGAGCTTTTTCTCGAGCTTGTGGAAAACACTCCCAAATTGTCCTTGTTTGTTTACGAGTCCTGTACGTAAGCAAATAACCAAGATATTTATGGGAGACTTTCTATTCAGGCTATGGAGATTCGTATTCCATGCTTCGCACAGCTTCCAGTTCACATGACATATCCAGAACGTCGCCAGAAAGAGCCGTACGTGTTCCGGCCAATTATACACTTTTTCCTTTCCATGCCCTTTACTTAGGTTCACTTCACCGATCATGACAGCGACAAGCTTGATATCAGCACTTCCATGGAGATCACCCTCCGATTCCTCAAAGAAAGGATTGAACAATTGGAGAGGGACAAGGTAAGCGTCGAACCTCTCCCTCAAATAAGTACTATCGAAAGAAAAATGCTCGTGTAGGCTGAACTCACGAACGATCTGAAATCGCAGCATGACGAACTACAACGGAGTCTTGCGAAAACGAAGGAGACAGTGGGAAGTATGCAGGCGCTGGAAAGAAAAGTTCAGGACCTGCAAAATGGTTGGTTTAAGCAAACAATGACAGTGACATGACATGCTTCCACAGCAACCATGTTTGACTCGATCTGTGTAGGTTATCGCGAAGTTGTGGAGGTTCTCAATATGGTTTTCCTTGGCGATTCTCGACAGATACAGGACCCACTTTTCCTCAAAATTTCTCTTCACAGTAATCAAAATTTTCATTTGACCAGTGATCAAAGTAGTAAGCGAGTTGAACAGTGACTTTATCGTGACTGGTCTTTCGATTTCGTTGTCTTCGGAGCCTGAGAACGCAAAAAAAAACCTCTCTAGCCTCTATCTAAACGCACAGTTCAAGATAATCATCTACTTTTAGACGAGTAATGGAAATAAAAGTCTAGAACAGTGCAGAAAAGGGAAGAAATCGTCGTGTTTAGAGAAATGTAAGGCCGTCTGCGTCAGTGTTCGAAGTACGGGAGCTTCATGGAGATCATGAGTTATGAAGAGATTTGAAGCTTTCGCAATGTTGTCCACCAAAGAAGATGTTCGAATAGCCCGTTTTCGTCAGGTTCTCATAGCGCATTCCCCAGAAACTAGTGATGGGGATCATGTTGCATGAATTCTTAGCGATTGCTTCTTCTTCACTTTAGCTGTCTGATTCGTGTCTACACTTCTACATTCCATTTTCATAACCTCCACTTTAGACACCTTGAAAACATATGACGCGTACGTTCCAGGCCTTGCCAGTGAAAGAAAATTTCTGGGTCACGTATTTCTGAAGGCCGACTTTACAGCTTCGTCGTTTTGTTGGCAGACAACCTTGTTGGATACTTGCTCTGGGTTGGTAAAGCAACACCAGCCGCTATTCTCGGTTTTTCAGGCTTCGAAGGGAACCAAGGAATGAATCGAAATATCGGTCATAACGAATTATTGTCTCAAAAACACCAGCGGTCCCTGCATGCGGCCGCCTTCTTTTATTTTGGAAGCTATGTAGTAAACCCTTGTTGCCCGACTTACTTGTATTAGAACAGCCATATCAACCTAGTCATTCAGTTTTTGGTTTTCAGTTTTACTCGGCATAATCAGGTGCATGTCTTTTAACTAAATAAGTATAATAAATAAACTTAATTATTTCTGGCCGTAAGCCTAATCAGCAGTTTATTTATACTGAACAGAGATATGCCATCACTGTAATAAGTTGCTGGATGAGTTGGACAAACGTGCTCATCTAAACAATTGCGTTAAGTTACCCAATAAAGGTTCATACCTCAAAGGATATCGCTCAGCATCGAAAACAGTGGATTGACGGCAGTATAACAGCATCGCCCATAAACTTTGACAATCATGAAGGACTTCCTTTTCCAACAGACTCGTTGGCTACACTTCTGTTAGAACGCATTTCTAGCAACAGCAGTTCCTCAGGTCGCGGAAAATTGAAAGGACTTATCAAGAGATAATGGTCACATTCGAACTGGTATCATTGCTGGAAGCTTCCGAAGGAACAAAGGTTCCAGCGTCGTCACCACACATTATTTGCAAATCCTACTGAATAATATCAACTTGACAGAATTCACTAGAATTTAAGGAGTAATTCCTTCAAGGCAGAGCAATCCAATAAAGATTTATGCAATCTTTTTGCTCTAACCACTTCATCGCGGCTTCCAATTTGGCATGTTCAACTAGTCTATTGGGTTTGGGTGCTGCCGGGCATTCGCAGAGAATCTAGTTTGAAGGGCATGGTTAAAGGTTGAGATCCTCCCAACATTTCTGGGAAAGTTTCAACGCCCATTGTTCCAGTGCCTTGTTGACAATGTTAAAAATAAGGTTCCTTGAACTCCCGTTTTGAAGTGTGCCACATGCTGATTATTTGACCCTAGAGGGAACGTGGACTTTGTTTGCGTCGGCGAGAATCGATCCAGGTTTCGATCCATGCCCGCGTGTGCGGTAATGCGCCACTTGGCACTGCTCCATCTCACTCGTGTCTGTTGAAGCCAAATTCAGTTAACAACGCTAGGGTTTTCGCTTTTCATAATTACGCATTCTTCATGTACTTCTTTTACTTCAGAGCCTAGCTTCCACTACCTCTAGGAGCATTTGATTTTAGTTCATCTAGATTCCATTCATTCCTAATTTTGCGTACGACAGAGATATGAAAAGGTTTTGAGGATTCGATTGAAGTAAAGTGAAAGTTGCGTCAAGAAACGCTTTTCTCTTACCTTTTACAACTTTTGTTCGACCTTGTACCTCCGTTTTCGTTTGTGTTACAGTTATCAGTCATGGATCAGAACTTCCCAACAATTTGATGGCATTCAAGTTGGTTGTGTGAATATGAGAAACTAACATTTGCTGTAAACTTCAGCTTTTAACCGGACGAGTGTCGTAGACGAGCGCTGACATCCAGCTTACGCTAAACCTTTACATTTCTAGAGAACGACAATCTCGAGTCTCGTTTGGCTACTCAAAGACAACTGTATGTGTCAAACGAAGAAACAATGCGAGCGAAGGAGTTAGAGCATCGCAGTCTGAAGGCGAAGATTATGAGTGCTGAGCTCCACCTCCGAGAGAAAGACAGCAAAATTAGTCAAATGACGGTATGTTTGAGTACAATATTATTCTGTTATTAGTTCAGTACAATCTGCGTTTTAGGGTCAAATGGAGGCGTTACGACTAGAAATTTCCCAAATGGCTGGTGATAGGCAGAGGTTGACATCGGCTGCAAAGGCTACTGAAACCGAGATGAAAACTCTCGAAGACACTGCTCATTCCATTCGGATCGAACGCGATCAGTTTGCTGCACGCGTAGCTGATATGAACGCGGAACTCAAGGTAGTGTAGTTGGATATGATTTTTAAATGAGGATATGATTTTTAAATGAAGGTCTTAGAAGTTGTTTCATTTCACATGTGTGACAGCCTTATAATACGTAAGTGCAATCACCTACATAGTCAGCTTTTTTTGTAAGTTTAAGCCCATGTGCCTCTCCAACTAACAAACCAGGGCCGGCATCGCATACCACCAAGCGTGATGGTGCTTAGCGAGGCCTACAGGCGAGGCAATGAACTCAGATGAGTCTATCTTTCCAAGGACGGGTCTTTCTCTCACTGTGGGAACTTGGTTAACCAACTCTTGCAGAACATGGACGGCAGTCGAAATGTTGTTTTAATCTCTTTTGAACACAGTGTTGATTGGTCTTTTTGCCCACTTCAATTCAAGATTTATTGTGAAAAAAGATGAATTTGGTGCGTTTTTTAATAGAACCTTGTTCAGAACACACAAGGTCGTCTGAATGACGTTCTGTCAGAATTGGAACAAACGAAGAGACTTCTCGAAGATTCTCGGCGACAACATCAAAAGCAAAAAGAGCAGCTCGAAAGACTCATGTATGAGGAGAGGCATTGGAAACAAGCGGTAAGGAACTGTCTCCAATTGTCTTAGTGTTCGAGTTAGGATGTATCGCATCCTTCAGAAGGAGCTGATTCACATGAAGGCTTAGAAGCGCAGTAATAACTAAAGTTTGCAACACTTTCTACCGAATCTTCACCCCTTTCGCGAGAAGCATGAATATGTTTTTCGTAAAATGGCCTAATGGCATTGGTAAGAGCTAACAAATGGAAAGAGCGGTGTTCAGGCCGTTACTGCAAAGAAGACCTCCGAAGACTATCACAAGTCAATTTATGAAGAGAAGATAACTCAGCTGCAGCATAATCAAGAGTCCCTATTGTCCCGGAACGATGCCCTTGTTGCCGAGATTGATCGATTACGGTGAGGAACGGTTTTTCTCCCAGCTTGTTACTTGTGCTGACTTCATTTTCAAGTGAAGGACATTCAATTCGATGGTTCTTCAAATAACTATCGATTCAGTTATTTTATGATTATTGAATAACTTGGCTTTTGTCAACGGCGCCGGGCCGTGATTAATACTTATTCAGAGGTGAACAACGAGACTCTGCGAACCGTGTTAACCTTTTGAATCAGAAATTAGCGGAATGTGAGCGATCTCTAGATAGTACGAACCAGCTGAGGAACAATCTCTCGCAGCAAGTTGCTGCCTTACAAAAGGCCGAAAGAGAGTGGAGCAAACTCGAGCGTGAAATGAGGGATGAGCTAGTGGGACTTCGCAGAGGTAATAGGCCTGTTTGATGGTTATTTTTCCCTACGAAGAGCTATTCTGATTTGGGTCATTTCAGACAAGTTAGTACTTACATCAGAAGTCGAGGAGCTAAAACGAAAGCTGGTTCGAGCGGAAGTGGAGAAAAAAGAATTGGATGGAATCCGAGCTCGACTTGAACGCGAAGTGGCGTCGTTAAAGAAACACGTTGAGGCTGTACGTCTTCCTCAGCTTTCATGGAGTATTCGGAATTCAGATTGGATTATAGTCAACAATGAGTTTTCAGCTCGAAGAAGAAAAAACGCGCACGGATGCAGCTGTTCGGAACACCCTTAGTGAGCGAAAGGCAATCGACAAGTCGTTGGCCGCTATGGAAAAAGAAAACTCAGAACTCTATAGAAATTGTGCTCAATTGCAGTCCCAGGTGAGTAATTTGGGATCGGGATGACCTAAATAAGAATAACATCGAGTGACTGTTCAGATCGCACAACTGGAACGCGATGCTGGCAGCAAAAACGTGGCTAAGTTGCTCAAAGACCATAGCGAAATGGAAACCAGAATATCTAAACTTACAGTGGAGAAGCGGCAAGTAAGTGTGGCACGTCTTGGAGTTAGCTAATCCTCTATCCCCATGCAACCTAAAGCGCTCTCCCTGTGCACGTATTCGTGTTTGTGTTTCCTTCTGAAGACGCAGCATGTTGCCCGACTGTATTCATGAATTCATGAAAAAGTTCACCATGTAAGAATAAGTGAGATAGAAGGTGTTCTGTTGGATGAGATATGACGTTCTCTTTCCATCCCGGAAATTGCGATAAAATGAAGCAACCGCAACTTTCCCATTTCTACCATTCCTTCAAAGATTTGCATGGAATTTTACTCCAATTCTATGTCGTTTACTGCAGTTCTTGATGATAGTAACACCGTTTTATCGAAATATTTGCCATCCCTATTTTTGTGAATATATTATATTAAATTATATTTTTCTAAATTTATATTACTTCCTTGATAAATTTTACCACTTCGCAATTGAATGGCATGTAAAAAGGATGGAAATGATGAAGGACAATGTATCAGTTTAGTGGGAACTCAAAAGAATTCTGTCGTGAAGTGTGTATAGGTTTGGCACGAAAGAAAAAATTCGGAGCAGAATGAATTTTGTTGAGTAGTGGGAGTTTGGAAGCTTGAGGTGAATTAATGAGGTCGGAGGGAGAATAACTTATGAGGGAACAAAATCTGATGGGAAAGCTTCAGTACACAGCGAACCTTTCAATAGCTGTCCAAGACTTCTTCCAAAGAGTGGCGGCTGTTAAGTGATGTCTTATATTATTTTTCTAGAGCTGAAACTTGGTTATTTCCAGTGGTTAATCTTTCCTCCACTATTTTTCTCATATTTTCCAGTAAAATCTCGTGTTTTTCTTGCAACTTTTGTTGGCAAAACATTTTTTTAATGTGTGACCATTTGGACGTAACAAAAGAAATTTCGCTTTTTTCCTGTGTACTATTTATCCTCTCAGAAAACTTCTCCCAAGATTCACTTTTACTGAGATGAATTCTACTGAAGTTGTTTCTTATTAGAATACCCAAAATCCCACGTGTTTGCGCCTGATCATTGGTTATTCATCCCTGTGTTCAAAGTATTTCTCCCATGTTGCAGTCGAAGGGCGGTCCTTTGTGATGGTAGCTATCCAGTTTTTGTTTTGATCACCGAACCACCCACATGTCTTAAGAGAGGGTGTCCTTTGTTTTATAGGGCTAACAGTATGTGGGTCCTTCTGTTTTAAGACAATATCCCCTGAGTTTAGTCTTATCCTCAAGGGTTTGCTTTGGTATATTGAATCCCCATCTTCATCCATAGTTTCTTCAATTGCTCTGGAACGTCAATTGGCCACGAACGACGGAGTTGGCGACGATTCGTAGCGAGGTATCAAATGTGAGTGAAAAAAATAGAACGCCATAAAACAGAAATTAGCTGAGAGTTAATCTTTTATTAAAGGGTAATTGAGGATGTTCCAAATTCTTTTGGTTATAGATTTGAAATCAAATAAATAATGCAAACCATCGGAATATGAATAAGCCAGACTTATAAGCAGGACAGTGATGGCACTTCCCAGCTCGCCTTCGTCGGTAGAGTACAACCAGCTTGCTAGCGCTGCATTCCCATCTTCGTCATTTGGCGCCTCCTTTGTGGCCCCCTCTTTCTCAATTGTCATTGTTAGGGCCAATTATTGGGAAATAGTCCTCAAAAATCTATGGCCTTTTGAGTGGATTCCTCTTCATACAGCAGCGCTAACCGATATCTCCCAGGAAGAAATGCGTGAGCTAGGTCCCCTAGCTTTTCCCCTTTTGATCCCCTTATCCATGAATAGTGGTTTGTGTCGATTATGGTATTAACTGAATGAAGAGTGAGTGATCAGTAACCATTTCGTTTATTGTCTCAGTTTTAGCTTGAAATGGTCATTGAACAAAGAGAGATGAACTTCACACATAAACGTAAGCTGTTGGAATCACAATTGTCGCTACTTCGAGATCAATTGGAAGCAGAAAGGAAGAGACGGCTGGAACTGCAACAACGCGATGCAAGAGCTGCAGCAGGACCTGTGGCAAGTGGAGCTACACCAGAGCGACACTACAGCCGTGCCTCCGATGTTCGAGCAAGTCGATCGAAGTCCATTCAACGGCACAAAAGCCCATTCCGGGTATGAACCATACGAACTACTGTATCATGGAGAGGGTACTGTCTCAAGTTAGAGACCGACAAATCGCACCGCTATGTCGACTAACCAGCTTCGAGAATGTTGGCTTCTTTTTAGTTTGCTGTTTAGCTTTTTCTTTCTTTGTTCGTTGTTTAGCATTCCAGTGATGTCTGCCTGTGCGTCCCGTGCTGCTTACCCCCGTAGTCCTTTGTGTGCCGTGTCGTCATCCCATGACTTCCTTTTTAATATTAACGTTTTTCTAACGTTGCATAGTGGTATTCGTCTTTCATTCATTTGCCGATCTCATTCACAAGCTTTGCCATCCTTTCTGCTGCCGACCTTTGCATTTACACGGCCAATTCATTTTATCGTCAAATTTTGTCCTATTTCACATTACATCTTAGAAGAGTTCTATTGTTATTATGAAATGAATATGTGCAAATTTTTTCTTGTTCACAGATCCATGATCCCGCCTGTTGCATGCTCTCCGCTCTCTGCTGATTAGGTTTGCTTTCCTCCTTCAGTTTTATCAGAGCATGGTTTTGATGACGTGGAAGCTACCCCAAACTAACTTGAGCAATCTGAGGCCTGTCATCTCTTTCCTCAATAGAATTCTTGATTTTCAACTCAGCTAACTGTGAGTTTCGAGTGATGCTGGCACCCCTAAGGAATGGAAAGCGCATCCAGGCAAGCACATAACAGCAGCACTCCCTTCCGGGATTTTTTTTCTGACATTTACCAATTTATGACATTAGTCGAGATGTAAAAGGCGCTGCAGTTTCGCCATATGCGATTATATGCTCTATTGACGCAATTAAGGGAAGCTTATCAGATGCTTCCTACTTGTGTTAGTTCGGAAAGTGGAAGCTAATCTTCTTTCAAAGTCAGGGCACGTCCAATTGCATATTTGTAGACAATGCAGGCATGCGCAATAGAGAAGAAAACGTTAATAGACAAGCTGCAGCGTTTCTGTTGGAAAATCACTCTAATTAAATCCCTGCGACACAGAATGACGGGAGGAAAGATGCTTCTTTGAAGCTTTCAGTTCGGCCATCGTCTCTGTTACCCCTCCCCCCCTTTCACGTCCCACAGCACGCTGCCTAAATCTGCTCTCTCTCCAAAATTCTTCCATTTTTCAAAATTAAATGCAAATCCAAGGGCGCTGATTCGTATACTTCATAATTATTTCGCCTGCACTATTTTATAGGACTCACCATCTTAGAGTAATGTCCAATCTAGGCGAGTGAGACTCATGAACCCTCGGCGCTTTACTTTTGTAACACTGAGCACCTTGTTCTCCCGTGGCTCAAAGATCGGTCAGGACAATACACCGAAATTCACACTTTTAAAAAATTCGAGATAGAAATGAATTCGGACTGACGGCGGCACTCAAAACAAGGAGTGACTCTCGTCCGAAAATGAGTTTTTGCTATCCAATAGAGATTCACGAGGACAAAAATTTTTTCCGACTCTCTAACTCTATTTGAGCTGACTGGCAGCCCTTGGCGATTGGCGACGTCACAATCTGCTTTCGGGATGACGGGCGTTTAAATCCCCTACTGCCCAACAACTGTGAGATTGATTGCTTGACTTTCGTCTAACATTTATTGCAAACTTACTTCAATACTAATGCATCATTGCACATAGTAGCAACTAATCACAGCACAGTATGAAGTCGATTGTTGGCTGTTTCTGAGAGGTTCTTCTCGAAGTCGCCGTAAGTGGCATTTACGGTACAGCGACCTCGATGGGACTCCTTGTGGTAGGCTAGCGTAGACCACGCTGCTCTTGGAACAGCTCACCTTTTCACAGTTGCACCGTGTTTCTAGAACTGCTTCATTTTCTGCGTTGAAAGTGAAGGTTTTGCCTTCAAGGAAAATCATTTTGTATGTATTGCTGGATGGCTTGTGCTGTGGTCGTTGTCCGAGAGTGATAGCAATCGTATAGTGCCATGTTTGAAACGGAAGAAGTGGATAGAATAACGCCAAGTTGGGTGAGCAATTGACGGCTGCACCGTTTCAGGTTCATCGTGCGGTCTCATGCGAGATGTTCGAGCAATCCTACCGCTACGAAACATCGCTGTCGTCGATCTCGACATGCTCGTACCTCACCAATGACACATCTACTAGCATAGAGACCACCATACTATAGCCGTGTTCCACTGTTGTCATTCAGTAAACTCACTGCGCGAATCATCGAAATCGCTCAATCGTTCTGTTTTGCCCATCTCATCTTGTTGATTATCCTTGGTTTTTGTAGCTCTTTTCAATTGCACGATGCACATACGAGTATGCTCTTCGGTGATCACAATCTCGTCCACCTGTGTTTTTGTTTCGGTTTCACTTCGATATTGACCATCTGGACGCGGAAATATCTTGTTCCTCCGAAAATAATACATAGAATAATCGATATAATCGAAAGTCCGCGTCCATGCAATGTTCATGGTGTCGGTCAGATTGCGGTGATTTCCCTCCAATAGCCTTTTCAAGCAGTATCTTCCACTGCCGTATCCGCCCAAAACCAACTGTCATCAGTCCATCTCGTCTCCAATGTATATACATCCATAATTGCATAGAAAATAAATAATTGCTTTATGATCTGCTAGCGTCATCCATGATAGAAGAACAGTATCCTAGAATGAAAGTAGAAAATCTTTTCAAAACCCTGCCGCCCGCTCGCTTCGCGTTACCGGCAGAATGTCACAAAAGGCTGACACATAAACTAGTCACGGTTAGGGTTCACCGATAGTTGCATGGAGTGGAGGGTTTCTTGAGAACTGCATTTACTGAGTGAAAATTGGATTAGTATCCTCTCGTCAGTAACAGTAATGTTCTTTTGACTCCAAGTGCAGAATATATACGCCTCATTTTAGCAGTTCTGTAACTACTTTTAGATGCAGCGTTTGCCTTTTTGTAGATTGGATTCATCTTCTTCCAGAATGTCGAGTACTCAATTCGTTGAGCAAAAAAACTCGTTTTCCTTAGCGAGCAATGTTTTTCTCATCAACATATTTGAGAACAGTCACTTGCATTGCTTTTAAATTGATTCTGTAGTACAATTTACATTTGTACTTGAAAATGACATGTGGACTACGTGCACTAGAGTTCGATTGCACATTGCAGAATTAACATTTGCAAGTGAATGGTATTGAAGCTGAAAGTACGGTGAGCTAGAAAATGAAAACGAGAACAGTGGAAATCCACGTCTCCAACTTTTCTTCAGAATACGGTACCGTACCGAAGGCAGGAAGTTTCCTCATCGATGTTAACCCGCATTCGCACAAGCTGTTGAACCCTTAGTAGGATACTGCAGGGTTGTACACAGCATCGCTGATGGAAGGGTGAGTTTCAGGTCTCATAAGATGGGAATAAAATTGGGAAATGATTCTGATATCTACATATATTGCTTAAGAGCAATCTACAAGCCGCCTAAGCATTTTAAAATTTGACGACCACTGCAAGAAACCATTAGCAAGCAAGTGCAGATCTTGAGGCTGTTTCTTGCAATCCCCACCTAAATAAGTCATGCAATATGTATAAACATATATAACGGAAGAAAAAACGTTCGATTGCAACAGGAAGTTCGGAGCAAGAGCATTGTTTTTCAATATTTGATTGGGAACTGAATAAAACTGTCAAAAGGAAAAGTAGAACAACAGCGAAAAACAAAGTAAGGAAAACCAATAACCACAAAACAAGTGAAACATACAATACACAATACGTCGTTTTGAATCCAAACGACAGCGAAAGCGCAGTGTTCTACACATGCAACAATGATCGAAAAGCGAAAAAGGCGCAGCAAAAGTCGTACCTCTTCATGCGGCTACAGGAGGACAAACCACAACATGGTAGAGTGAACGAACTTCAAAATACTTTGGGTGAACTTACATTAGTTTCGATTTGGGATCTGGGTGCGATACATTGAACAGGCGCCCGCCTTAGTCTAGTCGGGGAGGCCCCAAATTGGCAGAGAGCGAGAGCATGCCACGTGGCAATGAATTTCCGGCGACTCTTACACCATCGTTGTTATCTCTAACCAATGGCGAAGTCCATCGCTTCAGATGGATATCAGTTTGGTTAGTCGTCCGGCTAGTCGCAGATCTAATTTACTCCATCTGGCCTTACAATTCTTTCTCTACTGTTGCATTGTTCATGGTGGCTGCCAGCGTATTTAAGCAGTAGTTATATGGAACAGGAATCGCGCAGTCTGTGTGAACCACGGCATGAGCGCCCCCTTGTCGCAACAGATTGACATTTCTTAATCCCAGGGCCCAGCTCGAACCAGGGACGGTGCCCAATCGCAGGTTCCCTTCCTTAGTCTTACGGTGTTTTTATACTCTGTTTTTATATGTCAACTATTTTGTTTTTTTTTTCTATGGCTGCTTAGATGCGCGTTTTCACATAGTTTTTATGTTGTTACTTTCGTCGTGGTCTGTACAAAACACAACAGGTTCGATGGGGATTTCACACGTCTCTTCGCTGTTCTCACGCATTTCTCGCTTACTTCTCTGGTCAGCCTGGAATCAGATTATTAGGGGTAGGGAATGTGAACCATCCTAAAATCTGCATGCATCTGAAAATCTGCGTGCCTTTGCATCTTGTCAAGTGGTGTCCTCTAGTTCGTCAAAGTTTCGTGATACTTCAGGCCTCGGAGTTGGGAACATGTTTATCCTAGTGACCTCCGCTTGAGGTTGACTGACCTTCTTCAAATCAGCGTACTAACAGTCATCAACTACGATGAAGATAAAATCATTGTTTTGTGGTGTTCTCTTAACTAGCGATGGGCTTCCTAGCTGTTTCATTTTTTTCTTTTTTTCAATGCGTGCCTCTTTGCTGTGGAAGTCTGTCCCCGGTGCATTTTCCTTTTTCTTCGACTAGAATTGTTTTCTCTTCCTTTGAATACGCTGTTGCATGTTTCACTAATGAATAATAATAAAGTCGTAATATTTGCGCAGCTTTTAATTTCATTCTTTCATATGTACATATTTCTTGATTCACTTGATAATTGATTGATTGATTTGATTCAGTTGAAGAATGATAATGTGCATGAATGTACTTGATGTTTATTGTATAGAAAACATCTCCATTTTTATTATTTTTACTTATTTTATGATATGTCTTCTCACCGTATTTACGTTTGATTACTTGCTTAAATTGCTGATGCTGCGGTCCTCTTTTGTTAAACAGTTGAGCAGCGCAAGTACCGTGTGCGTCGCATGACTTCTTGCAAATGGATCTCTCCTAAGATAATCTGAAGCGGATTCAACGTTACAGTGGAATAGGCGCCCTTTTCTGAGAAAGGATTAGTTTTCATTTGCAGTTGATTATAATTGAACGCCTTATTTTATAAACGCAATTATTTGACCGAATGGACTGGAAATCTTTCTGCTCGTTAAAGGAACTTGTTATCGCCATGATTTGTCCCTCAAAAGCAAATGATTCTAACGAATTCCCTTTGGTAACACTTGCTTTCTTTCTTGCTCCCTAGCTCTTCACTTATTGTTACACAGATGTGATGGAAGGGTCTTGAACTCAACATTATACTGAAACACGCAGTGTTCTTTGAAGGCACCAATACCTCAGGATACGATAGGACTGGCTCGTCTGGCACTTTAAGCGGAGCTCACGAAAATTCCGGATTAGTCAGATAGTAACGAAAAATGAAAGAGAATGTGGAGAATAGTGCGAAGAGGCAAAGAAAGCACGAGAGTACATGTTCCCAAAAAAATAAAATGCTTCAAAAATAGTAAAAGGGGGCTGGGCGAGAATAAGACCAGAAAATGATGTAAAAGGGCTGTTTGGACGAGCTACACAGTGTGTGCCATTGCGTGGCGCTGACTACAGTAAGCAGAAATGGTTTTTAAGTTTCACACATCCTTTCAATCCATTTCAAAATAAAGCATAACAAAAGCACGATTAATAGCAAAAACAGCAGAAGTAATTCACCTTTCCAAAAACAGCAGAAGTAATTCACCTTTCATCTTCGTAAGTAGAACTAGGGAAATGACTGCAGCAGCAAAAAGTTCAACAGAACAAGAGTAGAACACCTCTCCACCACTCAGCGATCAGCTGATTGCATGCTGAGTGCGAGGGTCTGATGCGACTAGCACAAACTGTATAGCCCTCCACTCTCATTTGCCATATCATGGGTCTGGGATATTATCCCGAAGCTCGCTGTGTGCGAGCGCACGTTGTGGAGAGAAAGATGGGGTTCCCATTGGAATAGAGTCGCCGGGTAACCACTGCCGCGGCCCGTGGGAATTCGGAGATAAGTTCCGGAACCCGCATATTATCTGTCGATGGGTTGGACGTCGACGGATCCGGATCTAGCCGTAATGCATGGAGGCTCACGAAAGCAGTAGCATGCAATGATCAGCAGTACTTTACGAGACAGGACACAAATCTCCTGCAGGACACAAACCTGAAGCTCGTCTAGTAACAGTCGTAACTTGGGTGTGGCTAACAGGTGGAGAAGTACTTAGGTGCTGTGATCTGACATGCTGAGCAAAGCATTCTGAATTGTCCTCCAGTTTTTGTTTGCGCCCATTTTCTATACAGAAAGAAAGTTTCAAAAATCCAGCTTGAATATGTAGAAGCTCGATCTCGTGGCTCCGTAGTAGTGCGGGCTTAGCATACTTACTCGAGCGCCGATCCTTTCTCAAACAAGGTAGCGATGACCGCTTTTGAACTGAAGTCTAGCTGAACAACAAGATAGCAATTCTCAGCAAGTTGCTAAATTGCAAACAATGGAACTTTAGCTTTCAGAGCCGGACAATTATCTTCTTTTTCCTGTAGTAGCTGATTCCCTCACTGCGAGAATTCATTCGCAGATCCGTAGACCTGGAAGACCAATGATGATTAGGTAAGCCCAATTCTGGGAAAAAATGTAGACCAGATCATTGACGTTTTATCACATTGTCACATCAAAACAAGCAATCAGAGGGACTCTAAAGGTGTGCCAAAATATGATGAAAGTGTGTGTTGAGACCACTACCTTTTATAAGTTTTTTTTCTTTTCTTTCAATTTTTTGCATTTCTCAAATTAGACCACAAAAATCCCTCCCTGGTGGCACCGTTTGGCAGATTGTTGGAACAACGTCATGAATCGACTACCATTTTGCATCTACGAGTACCTTCGGCACTAAACGATCAAATGTAATAAAACAGCTTTTATACTCGACCATGAGACACTTTCAAGAATTAGGAATAACTTCTGATCCGAAGGTGGAGATAGGAGGCACACTGTTATATTTGGGAGGAATATTTAACAGCAGAGCGAAAGTAGCAGTCAAGCTCACTCTGCGCACAAATTAGCTCGAAGAGTGGACGCATCATGATGTTCTCTGCGCAGAATCGCAGGAGGCTATTTGCACAACAGGTCCTAATACGATCAGGAAGTTTTTTTCTGAGTGAGCAGGCCAACGAGAATGGAAAGGACAGCTTACAACAACTGCTATGCCGATTTTGAAGAAATCCTCATCGGGGAATTCTTTATACAAATGAAAAGATATTCACGATGGAAGAAATACAAAGAGCAGCCACAGGTTTCGTGTGCATTGAGATGTGGCGCAGTCTTACCGACTTACTTTGATAGTATTCATGGGCATGGCCGTCGAAGTCAAAGCACTGCTAATCTTCGTACCTCGCCGAGTCATGGCGAGGCCCACTTGAACTTGCCGTGTGCAATGTCTTCAGCGATTCGAACCGGACGCATAACAAAGACTGAGCTCTCGACTATAGGTCGAGAATGGTCCCGGGAATTTGTGATTGGCAACTGAGGAGAAATGATGATTCATGGAATGCTCAGTTCAGTCAACTGCTTCAGACCGCACAAGATTTTGGACGACATCGGAAGGCTTTGTTAAATGCCTGGAATGAATTCGCATCCCAGCGCTACCGCCAGCGCCTTCCCTGGTCTCGAGAAGGCAACGGCTTTCACTTTCGTAATGAGACATTGGCGCTAATTATCTTCTGAACTTGGTTTGGTTCATTAGCTTTAATTCGATTTTGGCGATTGTCTGTATCATATAGGTTGTAAGGAAAGTTATGGCCGTTCCCACGCACCCGCCATATGAATTCAAATTTTAACGGTTGTCCATTCAGACTAATCGACATACTGAGTTCCTTAGATAAGACATTAGTTGCTCTTTCTGTCATAGCGCTTTCCCCAAATTCTGTTAGGTTTTGGAATCTTTAGGGGGTTTTTTGGCAGAATGGATAAGACTGCTTTCTGAACGGTTTTACTTACGACAAAAAACTTGGTGAAGAAATGGTGAAGAAGCTTGACAAGTGGATGCCACACGATTTCACGGAGCAGCAACAACTGAATCGCTTAGACGTTTCAAGTTTGCTGTCGGGAAGAAATGATGTTGGGACTTTTCTCCATCATATTGTAACGTGTGATGAGAAATGGATCCTGTATGATAACAGGAAGCGTTCGCTCAGTGGGTGGGTGTGGATGAACCTCCAAAAAATTTCCCAAACCAAGTTTCCACGTCACAAAGACAATTATCACAGTTTGGTGGTCCAACTGTGGAATAATCCACTACGCGTTGTTTCCTTCAGGTCAAACTTCACCGCACAGTCATATTGTGTTCAAATTCACAAGAAGTACACGAAACTGGGGCAAATGCAGCCAGCACTAGTCACTCAGTCTCCACGGTCTACTGCTCTTACACGACAATGCGCAACCGCAGGTGTCGCGCCTGCGAATCGAAGCTCTCCCTTATCCACCCTACTCACCAGATCTGTTACCAACTACCATTTGCTCAAACATGTGGACAGCTTCCTAAAGGAAGGAGTAGTCAAAAATCAAGGTGACGCGGAAGCTGCCCATCTCGAGCTTTTGGAATCCGGATCTCCGGACTTTTATAAGAATGGAATAGACAGACTTGTATCACGTTAGCAAACATGTGTAGAATCGAATGGGGGTTACTATGAATAAAATGTTCACTTTGTAATGAGTAGCGGGTAGTAGTTTGAAAAATAGCTGACGAAACGGCCAGAACCTTACAACCTAATATCATCCTTTTTTAGGCTCCGACGAAGAAAAATCGCCGAAACATCAGCCGAAGGTTGTAATATTTATTCTTGTGTTCTGCTTGCATAAAATAAAGTTGTTCTGTATCATATGTTTTTGACCCAAATTGTGATTATGGTGAAACAATGCACGGCAACTTTTCACGGAGCAGGATTATTCTCGACATTAATCAGCGATAGAAGTAGCCTTAAGCGGTTAATACCAGAAAAATGCATCGGCACTGAATATAGTTTCAAAAAAGTAAAAGGATAAATAAAGTTAGGATAAAGTTTTTGGGGTTAATCAATCCCGTCAGAGGGATGCGCTCCGCACTCGACTTCCATTCACAATCGTAGTGGCGTAATGNGTGCGTATGTGGTCTATACAATGACTTGCGGTGGCCAGCCGATGTACTAGTCAGTGCTTTTATCCTCCCAGACGAGTCTGGTATCATTTACCTTACCCCGGATGGATGGAAAGCTTGGTTGGCGTGGGCGGGCGTCGATCCGGGATTCGAACCCCTGCCGGTCCGTGTGTAATAGGGCGCCACTTGCCACTACACTCCGCCCTCAAAAAAAAGTAAAAATTGCTCGAAAACAGAAAATGCTGCTAAACTAAAGTTCGAATAGGTCGTATGCTAGTCAACTGCTATACTTCTAGAGTTGGGTTCATTGAGAGTAACTCCCCCTGAATACTGAATAGAACGTAGTGTTGGGTGCGATTATTAAAGAATGCATCAGGGTTTAGTTCAGGCTGAAGTTATCAAGGAAGAAAATCTGGTAGAGGTGTAATTTGCTATTTGCATTAAAAAATGCTAACTGATCAAGGCAACTCGTGGAGGACATCGCTAGGCTTCGGCACCCCGTTATCGCGACATTGGAAGCTGAGCATACTCCCTGAAAGGAGGTAGAGATAAAAACAAAGAAACTGTCAATAGCAAAGAACGAAAAATAAGGCTAAGCGTCGGAAAGAATCCAGAAACCACAAAACACAAAGTCGAAAGTTGGTAAAGAATAACCAGTTTTGGCTCCATGGCTATGTATTTCAGTAGAAGAACGTTATGTTTTCCGATGACGCTAAAACAAAACATTAAAGAATCAGAGAGCAATCAAAGACAATGAAGAACGTTCGTAAAACAAGAACTCGCAGTTTAGCATCAAATCAAAGCGAAGCAGGACGACTAATAATAAGGTGACACGGAAAGTTGGTAAGCCACACATCTTATAAGGTATTGGATGCTAAATATCAGATCGGATTTATCATGAAAAAAATGTCGTCTCACACAGCTCTCAAAACTTTTGGTAAGGTTAGGGGGGCAGGAGAATTCGAGCACATGGCATAGTTCTAGACCAGTATAGTGTTCCTTTCAGGTTTGCTGGCGCTGTCATCAGCGCTCCAGTGACAAGCAACAGCATATGAAGTATGAAAGTGAAGAAGATTCGCGTGATCCTCGTACAAACTTCTTATCTTCGAACAATAACGTCGAGAGAACCTAGTTTGGCCGGACATAAACTCCTTTTTTCTATTTTCAGAGCCTGCCTCCGATGGCAGTCTTTGACGATTCTAATTGTACAGGGTGAGACAGTCAAACCGTACAATACTACCCATAAGCATTTAAAAAAGCACATACAAACGGTTTTTTAGCTGTAAATTGCAACAAATCTTGAGAACTGCAACTAAATGGAAATTTCAAGTAAAACATCATACATTCAAACTTTCACAATACAGCATATGGAATGTTCCTTTTTGTTTATGCCTTCAGTAGGTGATGACCAGTATTTTAAACATAATAACTAAGTTACGTGCTGAAATTCTCAGCATCGCCGATATTGTGGCACGAACATCTTGTTCAATCCGATACTTCGAATCTTGTGTCGTTATTAGACCTCTAGGTCTTGCCAGTTTTCCATGACGTGGACAGTTTGCATTCCGACAGGCACCGCGCGAAATCCTCAGCTAGAATTTTGACTATAATTTGTAAAA
The DNA here is from genome assembly GCA_900617895.1 of Haemonchus placei. Taxonomy (NCBI): domain Eukaryota; kingdom Metazoa; phylum Nematoda; class Chromadorea; order Rhabditida; family Trichostrongylidae; genus Haemonchus; species Haemonchus placei. The sequence continues at coordinate 32,481 of UZAF01017044.1, read as the reverse complement.
AACTCTTCAGATGCTTTATTTGATCCTCTCTAGACCTGGCGCCGTGCGAACTTCTTCAAAATGGATGCATGGCAAATTTTGTTGTCTGTCTGTTTGTATGTCGTTTTATGCGTGTATCTGCGAAAAGTCAAAAGTAGGCGCGGTGAGGAATAAGGTGTTATAAAAATCTGTTTTACCAGTTAAGGTTCAGTCTGCGGCAAAAAAATGGGGAATGACCAGTAGGGATCATTTTCTGAATCCATCGACTCTGAATCACAACTTCTCTATTCTTTGCCACAGGTAAATCTTATTTATTGTAACACCTGTACAACACCTCACGAAATTATTAAAAATAAGAAGGTCACTAAACGCTGTATGTTTTTGTCCTCTAACCAATTCGGATCATTTTGTAACATGATTGACTGGGGATCATAACTTCACTATTTCAACGTGGGTAGCTGCTGGTCTTCCATTAGCAAGAAGGGCGAAAGATCCCAATGATCCTTCTTCATATCACACTTATACTATATAAATGCTTTGATTGGGTTTTTTCTTCATGTAACTTTTATTTATCCCCAATTTTTGATAATTTTTGTAAGGAGTTCTCTGGATTGCTCTTTTTCAGCGAACGATGACTTCGTTTCTGGTATTGAATTTAAAGGAAGAATCAAGAAGCACAACGAGTAGGAAGATGATTTTAGATACATTGGATCTCATATGCATTGCCTAATGCTCTAGAATCTCACATTCAATATCTTTGGTTGAAACAAAAGTTATATCGCCTTTATGTACAATGGTCATTATTGCTGTACTCGAGTACCAAAGCCAGAAACGGCGATCCATGTTTTCAATGAAAAATTACAATTCGTACTATGAAGTTCGTACTATGGAAAGGGTTTCTCGGCTATGTCTTGTGTACCTCGAGCAGGGATGATCTACTGGACCACTGTGGCGCGCGACAGCCACGAATGGAGCCACGACTGACGCCTACCTGAGGAAATTGATGATCAACCAGGGGAGAGGTGACATGTGACAGGTGAGGTGCTTATAAAAAGTGTAAGAAGACCATTTCTATTTTGTGCTAATAACCCTGCAGAAAATTTTAATAGCATGACCTGGTCCTGAGATTGATCTCTGAACATAAATTGACGAAAACACTCTCCTTTCCTACCGATACCATTTTGCAACACTACGTTACGATGTACGTGAACTTATCAAGGTGTCAGTGGGTGCCGCCTTCGTTTCGTCTTTACTGATGGACCTACCTGCTATTTCATGGAAATTTTCGAGACCAAAGAAAGATAGTATGTTGAATTTGAAGTTACCACCTGTCGAAGCCCACTCAGTTGACTTCCTACAGGCACATCGAACCCTTATAATAGATACAACACGGGTGTGAAGATAAGTGGGAGTACGGACATGTATGGGGTGTTCCTTGATCAGTCTGCGTGCGATCAACCTGACCAACTCTGCCGCTCAATTTGTGTTTCTCCAAACCGCCATCGACAGTCGTGTGATGTCGCCTGACTAATTTCCCCATAAATACCCCACGTGTGAACATCTTACGATTACATTCTGATTATTTTGGGCTAAAACTAGATTAGTACTGGACTAATCGCTTCTTCTCGAAAATGTTCCTGTCTGAAATGCTCGTTCATACAGTCATGATGGTGTTTTCTCGAGTAGGAACACTCCATATCAACCTTCTTCCAGCAGTGCATTGGCTACTGTGATTCTTCAAAGTTACCCTTTGTTACCCTCCTATGGTCACTTTCTAATCATAGTTTTTTCGCAGCATAACAAACGATCCCTTCTCCACTTCCGAACTTTCTTTGTCTCGTATTTCGTCTGCAAAAACACGCGATCCGATCGTGACCCACCCCTATCGGTCAGACATCGCTTCTTTATCAGATCGACCCGAATGCAACGCTTTCCAAAAACTGTCCTGCTTTGATTATCCGATGGCGGTCATTCCCAGTGAGCTTACTGGGATCATTCACTATCTTTACTCATGTTCGTAAGTAGGAGCCATAAGAAAAATGATGATTTTACACCGGGCTCACCATTCCAAGGCGGCCCTTCCTTTTTGTATTTCGCAGTTGCTAGTTCTAATAAAAACTACCAAGTTTGAATAATAATAAAAGAGTGACGAATTGTGGGTATATTGGTAGTCACAAACGAAATCAATAAAGTTCGATCTTGTTCCGGGATGAGATGTAGTGTCTCAGAACCGATCCATGTCTTGTTTCCGGCACTCCCTATGAATAGAACCAAATCCGCAAAGATGCTGATCAAAAAGCCCTTTCACTTCTTTCTTCATAGATGACGAAGGCGATCTTTTGGACCAAAAGATTTCTCTCGATGTGTGACTTGAATATGCGAGGATCACACGCCGGCGCATTGTCCCCAGAAAAACGTTCACCGCAAAGGATATAGGTATGATCCCCCCGAAAAGACTTTGTTATTCATCAGCTCTATTGTTCTTATCGATCATTTTCGATTATCATTTTACCAATTTGTAGAACCTAGTAATGGAAAACGAATCGGTACTAGTTTTTGAACTATGAAAAGAGCAGCGCTTACCTCAGGAATCGTTATGCGTGTATTATTCTGCCGTAGCCTTTCTGATGAGGAACCGTATCGTCTCAATGCTTTCATATTATTGCCTTGAAGATGTGCTCGATGTGTTCTTCATTACAATGAAGTTTCATTCGCACGGACCAACTTCTTGAAGGATAGAGAATTGTGATTTTGCGAGGAGTTGCTTGTCATTGTTCCGTGCTTCAATTGCCCGAACTTTATAGTTCCTTGCTCGGATCGGAACGTTTCAAGAGAGTATTCTAAATACATAACCTTCAATAGTATGACCCTCTGAGCTGCCACCACAAACGACCCACTCACCTGTCCACTTCCTCTTCTCCAATGATGAGGGGCCGAACAAGATGGAAGGAGTGCCTTCACTTTGTTTGTTATGGCATCCGAAGCCCTCCTCTCCAAGTTTACTATAACGCCTTTCTCTACCTTCACGTTCTAAAAAAAGCCAACGCAGTTATTCTCGTTGGCCCTGTTGGTAGCTCTGCCTTGATGGTATTCACGGAGTAGATTAAGAATAGTATGGGTTCATATCAGCGTAGACCTGAGCGAAATTCTTCAGAAGTACGGCTCAAATCGAATCAGTGTTTTGTAGGTTATAAAAGTATTCATCAGTGCATTTCACAAACGTAGTAGGATCGTGCTGTGCATGCTCATGCAACCATATGTTCACAGCTTCTTTCAATCCCAATCCAAAAGTCTTTCCAACGTTCAGTTTCGATGCTGTTCTTGAGCTTTGAACCATTCTGGTTTCCCCACCTTCTCTGTTATCACGGCCTTCAGAGCACTACCACTTCATTTTACACCCCTTATTGTATGAATCACTCGAACACGTCATCCGTCTTTAATTGTTTTTTATAGTTACAGCTACTATAGTATGGCGCACTTGAGCACGTCATCCCATTTCACATCTAACCGCTTTTTATAGTTAACAGTACTTACTTGCTTGTAAACAAAGGCCCTGCACCCATATTACCAGTTACGATAGCCACGCTCAACCGATTGTTGTGCAGTACAGTGGCTAAGTTGCTACAGAGTAGAAGTAAACATAGTTAAAGTGAGCGAATAAAGAAGGAATGGCATTCGTCGTTGCAAAGTTGTTTCGCTCACTGCTTTTGTTTGAAGTATTTTATTGTTTCATTTAGTGAACGTTATATGATATTCCCTACTTCACAAGGGTACCAGGCAATGAAGATTGTGAACGCACTCATTTTCGGAACTTTAATCTTTTAGAGTCGCCATGCAGATTACGAAGGTGTTGATCGCCGACGACATCGAGAAGGAATGCGTAGACGTCTTGCAAGGGAATGGTGTTGAGGTAGCAGTTAGGCATTCAAAATATGAAGCACGGATCTGTTACTGTAACATTCAATTTCAGGTGACAGTAAAGACGAAGCAGACGGTGGACGAATTGAAAACGTCGCTGCCAGCTCATGATGCAGTGATAGTTCGTAGCGCTACAAAGGTAGTTCGTTTCGACGAGTGATTGGCTTAGAAACTTGGTCTATCCATTAATGCTCAGGGTATGGATTCGTATAGGCGGCGTTTTTTGCTGAAAGCTCGGAGAACCCTACTGAAATCACGCTCCACCGTAGTGAAACATACTACATTACGACTCCCACCATCTTAATTCTTTGATGCTAATTTCTAGCGTTCACCTATCCTGTTTTTAATGTTTGTACTCTAAAGCAATGGCACTTTCAGATCACACGAGAACTGATCGAAGTTGGAGCAGCTGGCCGTCTGAGGCTAGTCGGAAGGGCTGGCACAGGTGTAGACAACATTGATGTCGAAGCCGCTTCGCAAAACAAAGTGCTGGTCATGAACACACCTCGTAAGTTTTGAATAAAGGAATTTAAAAGCTCTGACATGTGTATGGCCTAAATATAGTAGCTCACCTGCCAACACCGATCCCCGACCTGCCAATGTACAATTCAGTATTTTTAGCCTTACAATCTGGCGCCATTTAATTAATTATTGATGGATGAAAGGGCTTACAGCCCTCAGCATGTGATCTTCAAGTGCTCGATCATTTGACATATTGAAACCCAACTTTTAAGAAACTTCTAGGCGGTCATTAGTCAATATCGTAGTTCACATCTACTAATCATGTGAGTTTTATTGGTAGCTAGTCGCACAACTTGCAAATTTGGTCCTTTTCACCTTCATATTAGTCGGCAATGCGACTACGCCTTAAAGATTCCTACTCGATCGTGTTCGGTCGTGTTTATTGATCTTCCCACTTGGAACTTATTTCGCTAAAATGTTTGAACTAGCTGTTCACTTGAGCTGTTCGGCACGGAGGATACAAGCGAAGATAATGATGAGCTAAACCTTGAATGCCTTCTCGACAGAATTTCAAAATATATCTCGCCCGGTTCTTCAAACCCCAAGATTCAGATTGAAATTTCATCGTCTAGAGGTAAAATACAACACTCAATGAAGTGGTTGCACCCTCAAATCATCAGCCAGATCACACGCTAAATATGCAGTCGAAGAATATAACAATAATGAATCAAGTCACATTGTATGAACTGTCCCTCACCGTCACCCTAGGATGAATTTTTTGTATTAATGAAAACTATAAAATTGGGGAAAAAATTCATGTAGAGCTCAGTTCCGATCGGCACTTAAGCTAGATCTTCATGCGGCTTTTTAGCGAGAACTTCCCAGTCCCAATGTGAATAAAAGTCACAACTAGTTCAAATACAGATGCAAACTATGTTGTTCCAGAGGCGAATTCACGATCCGCAGCCGAACTCACTTGCATTCTAATTCTCAGCCTGACTCGCCATGTTCCTCAAGCTGATGCCTCCATGAAGGCTGGGAAATGGGCCAGAAAGGACTTCATGGGAGAGGAGGTTTGTAATGTTCATAACAGCAAACAATTTGAAGGAAAATTGTGGTGTCAGGGAAGCACTTCATTGTTGTAGGACCAAACGATAGTGATAAATATTTTGCCAGCCGACACACACATGCACACTCACCCCCATGCGTTACAATGCATAACATTATATGTCTTACCATTAAGGTATCATTCTTACCAACACAAATATACCCACAGCGAACCATACACACAAATACACAAAGACACGTACGTTCTAAAAGTGTCCATTATGCCCAATCGAACGCACTGGGAATACACCCACAGACAAATACAATTACGTACACTCCTTTGGAAACAAGTCGTCTATCAACCGTGGTATCATTGGTATCATCATAATACATAAGAAACCCAGATAGAGGTTTGGGTAGAGATAAGGGAATCTAGTTTCGTAAATATTCAAATCTGGTATTGAACTCTCGAAATGTTGAACTTTATTAACAGGTCGTTAAGTAGATATGCGTAAGCTAAAAATCAAGAGTTATTTGCAGATATTTGGGCGTACGTTGGCGGTATTGGGTTTGGGAAGAATAGGCTCAGAAGTGGCCAGTCGTCTGCAGGCGTTCGGTATGCGAGTTATCGGATACGATCCTATGGTTACGAAAGAGGTTAATCTTATTTTACCAAAACAGCTCAGGCTAGTCTTCAGGACGTCATTATTACAGGCAGCAGCAGCGAAGAATATCGAATTGCTCTCGTTGGAAGAAATTTGGCCTCAGGCTGACTTTATAACTGTGCACGTCCCGTTGATCCCTGAAACAGCAAATCTCATCAATGCCAAAAGTAAATTATAAAGGTATTTTTTAAAAAAGTCATCATGGAATCTAAATGATAAGTTTCAGCGCTAGCAAAATGTAAAAAGGGGGTAAAGATCGTCAACGTGGCACGAGGAGGCATTGTTAACGAGAAAGATCTGGTCGATGCCTTGAATTCTGGCCAAGCAGGAGGGGCAGCGATCGACGTTTTCGAAGAGGTGAGTCCTCTAACCAAGTGTGAAGTGAGAATCTTTGACCATAACTGTCGTACAAAGTTTCTAAGGTAAAAAATAGCAAGTAATTAGGGAATTAGATTGTAAATCAAAAATTTAGTTGAAATCGGAACTAAACTTCTTAATTATATACTAAATTGCAAAAAAAAACGAGGTTTTTGCTCTGGCTACTAATATACGGTGCCAAGTATTGTGAAGTGATATTAAGGTAGGCAAATGGTTGACTGATAGAAGCAGGTACAGCAGTGATAATATTATCCTTAGTTATTGGTTGCTTTGAATCCAAAGATACAACAACCGATCTTTTCGACCAACAACTAATGAAGTCGTCGAAGTCATCTATTATACATACCATCCCCAATGAATCTTGTAACTGATAATTCCTAATGTATTCTGAGATTGTTCGAAGTTTGATTTTGATTGAGACTATGAACAATCAGTGATTTTTGGTCGCTGAGGCTTCTCTAATGATATAGTATGTGTTTGCTTCATTTCTAAGCTTTGACCCACTAGCACTCAATACCTCATTAAAGGCTTGTTACTTATCATTTCGAGGGAGTTTGTTCCCTTTTCGATACACCTTCTGTTTGACGTCTGATCTGGTTTTGCTTTTTAGAAATAGTCTTGCAAAAAATGCTACTCGTTATAATGGCCTGGGTGTTCAGCTCGATTCAGTCGTCCCTTCTCGGTATCCAGAAACCACCCTGCGAAAGGAGGAAGATTTTTGCCGCTAAACACATAGCCGCTGAACATTCAAATGTGAAATGTGAAAGTTCATAATGAAAACTTTTGAAACCTCACCAACGGCCGAAAATATGCCGTTCACAATTTTTCCTTCCTGCTGAGGATTATCGAGCTTACCTCCGCGAGTCCAATTCGGGCTTTTCTTCAACATTGACTTTTTTTGACCAGCACTGTATTTAGCAGTATCCCATCAAATCTGACAAAAGTATTTGCATTTAGTTGTAACCATTTCCTATTCTACCAACTCCAAAATCGCATGAGACTTTGCAGATCCATTTATTTATAAATTATATATTTGCTATATTCGGTGGGGAATCACTGCTGATATGGTTGCTACGAAAAGGCTTACTACCACAAACGTGATTTGGACTTCTAGTTTGGAACCCCTGAATGCCTCACACCCAATTCCCCTCCTCCTTTCCCCCTCTACAATCGTTTAGAGTTGTGGAAGGATTTAGTTGTTTGTAATCCGCATGTAGCGGTGTTCCACGAGACCACCATAATAATGAAGGGCTTTAACAATCCTCTCTAGCATAACTCGTTTATTGGAGGAACGCTCAAATGAAATGGAGGAGAATCGCAACCTGATAAGAAGTAGGTGATCGCCATTGCATTTCTTTATAGCAATGAGAAATAAGCAACAACAATGATCACCCCCACTTTGTCTCAGGTTCCTTTATCCTGTACAGTCCCACTTTGGTAATAGATTTACGTGAATCTAGTCAGTACGTCATAGGTAGCCTGAACACTACCGAAATTTTGTAGCAGTTTGCTTCAGTGAAGAGTCTTTATTCAATTTTTCATACGACTAAGCATGAGGAGTGATCTTCATTTCATTTCATTCTCATTTCGACAACTTAGTTGGTCCTACGGTACGAATGAAACTGCGAAAATAGAAAATTTTAGGGGAAGATAATCCCAGAGTATGATGGCTTTTCCAGGAACCTCCAAAGTATCGTGCTCTGGTGGAGCATCCGAAGGCCATTTGCACTCCTCATCTGGGCGCTTCAACAATCGACGCTCAATTGAGAGTGGCAACGGAGATTGCCGAGAACATCGTTCAATTCAACAAGGGGAAAGTGCTCGGAGTGGTCAGTTGATCTCGACTTCCTCGCAACTATTTAAAAGCCGTTAAGTGCTCATTTTCAGCTCAATGCCAAAGAGGTACTGTGACGGAAATAATGATGCTCTGGTCGTTGCAGTTTATTTATTTGTTAAATTTGTACAATAAATTATTCACAGTTTTTCCGCTCGTTCCATTTTGCACTAGCTACTCTTCCAAGTCATTCTTCGTAGGGAACATTCGTGTTACGGCGCCACAGTTCAAATTTTCTCCTTTCGCCATAAGGACCTTGAAGTGAGCACGAAGTGGCCGATGGTTGATCACGTACGGCCAGATTTGACAGCTTAGCAGAAAATGCATTTGTAGTATACATAGACACACCTAAGATAGTCAGAAGTTCGCAGTAAGTCAAGTGTGCACGGCTTCCCTACAACTAGATAGTTTGCTATGGCTGTAGACATTATGTCATGCGTGTTCAGGTCTTAGTGTTCGCAATCGTGAGTAATAACAATGCAGTAAAAGGCTGAATACCTTACTACTGAACAGAGAAATAATAGCCCCTTGTTAGCAGGCGTTTGCTGAATGGCAATTCAAACTACAATGTAAGCCATCAGTTTCCTTGGTATTTCAGCTGCTCTATAACAGAACACCCGTCATCATAAAGATACAGCACCAGTGCGTGATAGGCGGACTGGTATGGTCATGATAATCTCACGCATAGCAGTTATAAAGAAAGCAAGTATTGGAATCTTTATAACTGCTATGCGTGAGATTATCATGACCATACCAGTCCGCCTATCCTATATGCAAATATTGGAATCTCCTGATTAGTTTTCTTTCCTCAACTGTCGTTTATACTGCTGTAATCGGGATGTGGTTGGGTAAAATCAGCCTGTCGCCCGCCTCCCTTCCAAGTCTGGACGCTCTGGTACAATGGAGAAGATGGTATGACAGACACCAACAGACACACTTGGCGCGTTTTTATAGTAGGATTGTTGTTGAAAATGTAGTTGGTGGGTGCCAGGCACTTTTGTGCTCTTCGTTTCTTACCCCATCTAATCATCCACTCATCCCGGAGCTCCTCCCCTTCTAAATGTTAGGGAAGGAGCTACGGGGTGGATGAACCAACTGGATGTTCAATTCTTACCCCATTCAAGCTTTTTGCACGAGATAATCATCTCTCCCACTCCGGAGCTCCTCCCATAACTTTTAGAAGGGGAGGAATCCACTCTGCGATCTCTATGCACCCTGCCGCCGGTATCAGAGACGCAGAGCACAAAAGGGCGCTGGCACCCCCAACTACATTTTCACCGGGTTGTTCGTCTTCAGACGGGAGTGGAAGCACAAGCCTGTCCCTAAGGGCATGATATACTAGTAATCACTCTCTCAATACCGTTTCACATCACGCTCCTTTTTGCAATCCTATTACTCTACCAGCCGTTGCGTTCCTAATGAGGAACGAATTGCGACGATCTCAGATGGGAGACGGTTACATTGCTCAATTGCTCTTCGCCCTTTTTCACCAACTCGGTACAGCTTTTTTTTCCGAAAATAATGAAAGTTGTTGCTAATTAGCTGTTGATCAGTGAGCGACCCTAGACATCATTACCCACAGATGATGCGTGAACAGGAGCCTTTGCCAGGGACAATCTGAACAAATACCTTTGGTATGAAAATAATCAATTAGAAAAGTAGCAAATGTGAATCATTTGAATTGCATAAGACAGGATATAACCCCTGCTGACAACTCCTACTCAATAGCATCGGGAAAGTAGTCATGACATTTTCGTCTTGAAGGGAATATTTTATGAGTGGGACGTCCTCAACTGTCATGCAGGTGAGCGCTTCGCTTCCTTTCATGGTTGACAGGTGCTCTTTTTTAGAATAAATTCGAAGGAAGGCTTATAAGAAATACTTTATTCTGTTTTTATGGCTGGTAGCCCATTCCCTTGACAACCACTTCAATTACAACTTACAAGCAGTACATATTAACTATAAATATCTTATTCACTGTAATTAACTTTGAACAACGGCGGTTAACAAAGGGCAGTGGTGCTTGTTGCCTGGAGGTGGTAATAGTAAATGGCTGAGAGTACCGGACAGAATATCAAAGTTGCTCGAAAGAAAGTTTGCTCGAACATAGCAAGCCAGTTGAAGTAGAGGGCTTGATAAATGGTCATTTAAATTCCTTTCCTGGCTTGAAACCAATTGAGGTTCTTGTAGGCACACTGAAAAGGTAAGTAAGCATGATGAAAGATGAAATTTCAAATCGATCCCTATTCTATTACTCTGTATTCATTATTCTTCGTTTGTTTCCGGCTCGTCTGCGAATGTATCTTCTGCCAGACACATCTTCAAATTGCATCCATTCTGTTAGTTTCCCATCTTTTAAGGTGAGCAGTCTTATGACAGTAATACCATGCACACGAAAAGTGATCAACTTCCGCATTCACCGTAACCCTGAAAGTGCACGAAGATACTAGCGAAGGTGCACTGAGATTTCTGCATTTCATTTTAGTTTTGATCTATATCGAAAATTCGTTATTCAAGAGGTGAAGCTGCAGATTTCACCCCGGAAGTGTTCTATAATATTGGATTTCCTGAAGAGATCTTGCAATCCTGCGAGTCTCTCACTTTCTGCTTAACTTCCGTTTCCTTATTAGCTTGTTTTTTGCTTGGTCTAGCGTGATATTGCTAGTTCAGCAGCTGTCTGCGATATGAAAGTTACTCTTGACGATCTCTGTTCTCTTGAGGATTGACAGAAAACACACAATTTCCTGAAAGAGAACCAAGAATTCTATTTTATCGCTTCGTGAAATGGTTTCCAATTTGTTGAAAGTAAATGAAGCGACTCTCATTCGAGGGTCTTTGGGTTGGAGAGACAGTACAAGCACCTATGAGATGGCTTCAGAAAACACAACCATCACGTCATCTTTTGGAGAAGGTCGTAATTTCCATCAAAGATGGTAGACACGTTGAAGACTGGCGTTCACTCTACTGGAAACCTTCTTCGTAATTTCAAAAATTTTCCTCACCACTGTTATCTGAACGAGAGGAAACCATGAAATAAGTAGGAAGTATGACAGAGCAATGCTGATTCCGCAGAAGCCTGCTATTTCCAATTTCATAGCAGTCTAGAAGAGTCACGTTTGGTTAGCAATAGCCTGAATCGACAGATGTATGTGTGTTTGTTGTTGTCAACTCAAGATGTTTTCGATCATTCGCAGCAGAAATTGAGTCTTCCTTCGCTGAGAAACTTCATATGATGCCTATATAGGATCATACTTTATGTATCGCCACTGATAATCTTCCTTTTTTACGGAAAAATCTAAAGAAGCTCACTTTCTACGTGGAAAGCTCGAAAGTAAAGAGGCAGTCCAGAAAGAAATCGATATACTTAAAGGATAAAAGGATAAAATTTTTGGCGTTAATCAATCCCGTCTAAGGGATGCGCCCGCGCACTCACTTCCATTCAGAATCGCAGTGGCGGTAATTAGTGCGTATGTAGCCTATACAATGACTTGCGGTGGCCAGCCGATGTTCAAGTGAGTGCTTTTATCCTCCCAAACGAGTCTGGTACCAAGTAACCCACCCCAGTAGGATGGAAGGCTTGGTTGGCCTAAGCGGATATCGATCCGGGATTCGAACCCCTGACCGTACGCGTGAGATAGTGCGTCACGTTACTCAAATGTTACTTGAACCTTCACATACTTTTTGATTTCACTTCGTATATGCTTCGTACTAAGGAGCTGNAACACTGAAAGAAAGTCATGACTACTTCCAAAAAGAGGTGTTAAGTTAATCAATGAGAATCAGTTCGAAGGAGCAGTTGATATTGGAGTTTCCAAAGAGCATTTGGGCCACTGTCGGAACTTAGGGACTGATCAATTAAATTTCAATTTTATTATGTGTTGATAGCCCACTAATGGGTATTCTCGTTTTGCATTCCGATTAAAGTATACTCCGTCATTCTCTGAGCTCGAAGCTCATCAGTTTCGAGATCACAAGTAGGACTTAAGCGGTGCGGTTTGAAATCCAATAAGAGGCATACCGTTATGATTAATTTATTGACCAGGACATATTTATGGACCGTAAATGGAAGTAATACATAACCACTGAGTTCTATCACTTTGGAATATGAAAAATGAATATCTGAGTAACGTGACACATCATGCATAACCGTCAGAGCTTCTTTCATCCACTTGCAGCAGTAGATTCGTTCGTGTTATTCGAAGTGGCGTTTGACTTTTTGTCCATTCTTTTGCTCCTGAAATCGTTCATTGATCATCCCTGTTCTGTCATTCATCATCTTGTGAGTGAAGCCCATTTCGGATGCTGACAAATGAACTTAATATAGAACCTTAAAAAAGAATTGAAAGCAGATAGTTGTTCCAAACTCCATTCTCCCAGCTCAGTTGAATTGCAGCTCAATAAACGCTGAGACATTCTGAAGTTCTACGTCTTTTCGCAGAATTGCAACCTTTTTAGGAAGTGAGACCTAGCCAGGTCTCTGTGCAGCTGAAGTTCCAGCCAAAATGAAAAGGTAGCGGTTACTGTCGAAGAAATATTGAAGGAGCCAGAGCTACAGGTGAATCAGAGGAAAGGTCTACAGCCCCTCTATCTCTGCGCTGTTATGGGTTCTCTCAAATTCGCAGCACGTAGCTTCTAGAAAAATCAACAACAACTTTATACAAGCATATAAAATTCAGAATTTATCTCAACGGATCAAAGAAAGTAAAGGATGTTGTGGATCCAATGACATCTTCAAAATGACTAATCGTATGCCTGCTCTCCGTATTCCTCTTACTTTGCCCCCGATACAGTGTGCTATCGCTAAAGTCCTCACATTTCCATTTCCTCACATTTAGTTATGACGATGCCTTAAGTAGATGGGACAGAGTTTTTGTCCTGGATTTTTTTTTGAGTCCCGGGAAAGCTGGACGCTTTGAAAAGCTTTAGCGTGAACTGAAAGCATTCTTATCCTGGTAAATCAGAAATCAACGATTTCTTAGCGTTCATTGTAAACCACGACAACAGCCGTACGATCCGGACTATTGGTATAATGTCCTTAGCAGTGCGAGATGTCTTAAAAAAACTTCAACGACTAATTCTTAAGAAAAGAAGCGTTATCATAGTGATGGGACAAAAAAACATTGGGATTATCCTGATTATCTCCTTGTTGATCGTGAAGCCGGGCTCTCTTTAGATCTGAGAAACGTGGATATAAGAAGGCATAAACCACGTTTCGAAGCTGGGACCCAGAGGAAGAAACGTAGGTAGAAGACCCCATATGGGAGTAAGATATGGGCATAATAAGTTTCGCATACAAGATATGAAACAAAATCGTCATTATTCCTCCCAGTATATCTGGGTTCTCATTCAAGGTATCCTATAATCACGTAGATTTTCTTTATTTCAATGAAAGAGCTGCTTTGTGGTTCCTACTAGGTATAATACAATATCTTTTCAATTTTGTTCTGGTTATTTATGCAGTGAGGAGGGTTATGATGTCATGCAAGCTTTTCCCAAACACCTGGATTTCACACAATGGCAAACCCGTAAATATGAGCTTATCATTTCAAACAAGAGAGTTATAAGCCTGTCGTTCTGAAGGCGAACGTTCCATGGTAAAGGATACTGCCAGAGGATGTGAATTAAGTACATATTGTTGACTCTGTCGGAGTCGGAAATTCGGAAATTCATCCAAGCCAATTTCCATGAGTACCATTTGTAAGTCACTAGCATAAATCGAATTTATCTATGGTCTAATTAGTTACTTACATGAGAATATGCCTAATATCCATTGTTTATTGGTTAGCGGGTCCCATGATCACCATACAAGGAAAATTGACTTTTCTGGGGTGGTTCTTCAGTATACCCATTGGCGGTAAGTTAAGTAGGCGGCTATTTCACCGTAGGAGATGAATGGCGAGCGGTGGAAACGTGATTCAAGTTGGATACCTTTGCTTCAGTTGGTTGTCAGAAACATACGACACCGCTTGACGCCCATCTCGGAGTGCCTTCGTGAATGATACATTTCTGATGAGGAAATTCAAGAAGGCTTTGTGAATTATTGACCACATTCCCGAGAAGACGTCGTCAAAAAGTGCACCGTTCGAAATTCCTCAGCTTAATTTATGATCTAGGAATTCTGGAGCGAAGGAGGTCTTCGAGTTACCCGATCCCAATCTCGAACACCCATACCTTCCTACAGGCGATTACATTTTTTTTTGACCCCTTTGTCTCAACTTTAATGAAGTTAATCCAGTCCAGTCCTTATGATATTTCCTGTTTTAGTTCTTTTTTCTCATGGCCTTTGATCATTGAAACCCCTAAGACTCCAGGGATCATTTTCACCAATGTTTTCCCCATTGAATATCCGGCCAAGTATATACTCCATAGTAACTAATAGTTACCTACGCTGTGCTACGAGAATGAAATAGGTACTCTTCGCTCTGCTGCTACAATTATGTAGCCTTTGAGTAGAGTTTTTTGTTAAAGAGTCTCCTAGATAATAAGTCGACTCAGTAAGCCAACTATTTTCGCCCAGTTCTTTTGCCTAGTAGAAAAATTTACCTGAACACATTCTGAATTTTCTTAGCTGCTTCACCAACTTGTGGGTCGTTGAGGTTGATGTCGACTTCCTCCTGAATAATACTTTTTCTTTTGAACGACTTCCAATGGGCAACAATGGCATTCATAATTTTTGAATGCCCCTAGGCTATAGGCGAGTTCAAGTGAATGCTAAAATTGTTTCGAAGAAAAGCGTTTTGTTCTCAAACGGAGCGCTCGAATGGGTGAAAGGCGGACGGCCAAAGATTATTTCAACGAGACAGCTCTCACCCATCAGAGTTTAATTTACCCGTGATTGCTTCTTCACACTCAGCTTGAGTACATCCGTAATGGAAGGATTCTACGAGAATGCTTTGATTGTAGGGAAACGCAGCTTGAGCTCAAAAAACTGGGATCACCACTGAATTATTCAAGACGAATAGCTTAGAAAAGGGATGTGCTGCATGGAGCAACATCAATCACTCCGTTTGTTCTAATCCCTCAGCTTTCGTATGTCCGGCATGCACAACATGCCAATTCTACTCTAGAGGGAATCTGAATTACAAATTTATTTTTTACGAATTTTACGGTGGTTGTGAAAGCGTCGGCATCGAAAACGTTAGCGATCGGAGGAATGAACACCTCTTTCTCCCCCGGCCACCTAATATCATCCTCGTTCTTGGTCTTTTTTGTTTGTTCATGCATCAAAGATTTTGCAGATACGGAGCATTCTCATATTACTCCGGACCAACGCCTGAAAAATCGGTGACGTAACGAGAGACATCCTCTATCCTCCCTCCCCCTCCCCTCGGCAGTTGGCAGTTGACACGCTTTCAAAGTTGAGAAGCACTCAAGCGAGTAGCAGAATGAAAGCACTAATGTGATTTTGGAGTAGTGCCAAGTCATATGGAACTACCTGGAATACCTCTTATTGTCATCATTGCCGTGGACTACGAAAAAATGGAGTGATGTGGCAAGAAAACTAGCACTCATGAGAACTCATCGTATAGAGACCGCTCTTCGTCATCTGAAGACCCCCTTGGACTTACTTCTAAAAAAATCCTACCAGAGAGTCGGTGCTCGTCACAAAAATTTGAACTTCTTGTGCAGAATCAAGGAATTTAGCTCATTCTCTAGCAACCTAGAAGGTCCTTAACTCCAGTTCACTGGGTAGAATCAACAAAAAAAAATAGAAGCCGTAATGTTTTGTTTCTACAGATGCCCCTCAGCCAACCATGGGATCTGCTTATCCTTCCCTAAAAGCCTGTCCCTCGGATAAACAAAACACTTTCGCATGGAAGAGTATCTTCGTTAGGCTAATGGAGTGAGTGACAAGCTCTCACTCCTTCGAGGCTTGAGGCTTAAGGCTCGACATTTAGCACTCGGAGATCGTGTAAATATGTCATTAAGGTGATCACACCTACCTGTGGAGGAGATGTAGGCGGTTGAGCGATGCTTGCCATGTGAAGAGAATAAGCAGGAAAGGCGGAGTTGAAGCCAAGCCGGAACACCTCGTCACTCTATGCAGAGTGAGAGAACGAGAGACTGGGCAGTTTGCTTGAGGATACTCACTCATTAAATGTCAACGTACAAGCCTACTTGAGAAGAAATGCTGAGCTCAGTTGATTTCATGACAGCGCTCGATTACACTGTAGCCCTTGAGTGACTGAGCAAAAATTGGTGCAACTTTAGCGAGTTTTATTCAGCAATCCTTGCCCTCCTGAGTATCGAACTCATCGTGATCATAAAATATGATAACCCATTTTTTGATCAATAAAATTAGTCAAAAAATAAGGGCGAAGAGTTGGCTCAGTTTTGCCTGTTCCCATCGAAGGCGTTGTTGCAAACTTGCGAAAAAATTTTCAGATTGGTCACTTGTACGGACTCACAAGATTGGCGATTTAAGGGCAAAACGTCGGTCTCGGACGGGACTAGTAACCCGTACTTCTGCTCTGTGGGCACGGTGCTCCTTATATTTTACATTATCGAGATCCTCGATGTGGCTAACTATTTTAGAATGCGTAAATGCATTAAACGGAGAAGAATTCGAATGAGCTATGTTATTTATGTAGAGCCTGACAGAGTGAGGTTGGCTGACCGTCAATCAGACATGCCGACTCAGTGGGTAGGTTTGTCAATAGACTTCCATTTAAAGAGGAAGTTGCACACCCCTTCTCATAGTAGGCGAAGATCTCTGCATGACTACATGGATTCCTCGTTTCTGACCTTGTTCAGCTGAATTCCAGCTACAAACTTGCCCCNCCCCAGAACTTCAACATCAAATTAGTAAGGTATTCTAACGACTAGAAATCTTATGGTCACTTCCTATGACATCTGCAAGTCTGCTTCAGTCTGAAGTAGTAGACCATTTGAACCTTCTGGAACGCAGACGAGCCCATAAAAACAAGAAACGTCAAAGACGTGACTGGAATGAAGCCTATTCAAATGAGAGACGAAAATCGAAAAAACCCTCACCCTTCCTTATCACCACTGCATCGTGATGGATTATTCCTCAGGGGAATTGCCGTGAATTAGGCTCGTTTGTAGGGCAAACTGAATTTTGCTTGTAGAATAAGTAATGCCTTAGATTTGTTAAAGCCAACGATTAGTCTGTCTCCAGTAATACCGTCTTCGGTGCCTATGGGCATTACCAAGCTGACACAAGCCCGTATTACTGAAGACAGACTAATCCTTGGGTACTACAAAAAAATTAAAATGACGGATTCCCCCTCATAGGTGAATTCATCCTTTTTACTCTTTCTAATTCATACTTTTTTGCAGAGCTACGTACCCGAATGGTGTGATTGGAATTTTGTCTTTAAAATTTTATTATTCAGGAGAAACGTAGACAAGGATCATGACTAAGGTATTGTCCAATCATGTTAGTAAAATAACTCGAAGCCGTGTCGAGCCTTCTATTTCCAACAGGAATAACTCATTCATCCCACCATCCGAGTGCTTCTTCTTTTGCTCTTTGCTCCGCATCCCTCTTACTGTAAAAAAACATAAGGTAATTTTTAATTATATCTGTAAAAAGGAAGGCGAAATTTATAAACTGACCGTCGAGCCAGTTTCCCTTCCCGAGTTATACGATCGTACTCCTCCCTTTCATCGTCAGGTACATAGCGATTCCTATCAGGAATTCGTGGGTCCTGGTCGTCTTTCCAGTCTTCTACTAAGTCTGGAAGACGCTTCTCCAAAGAACGAACCCCTTCAATGTAAGCTTGCATGGCTTCGCTCTTGGTCATACCTGAAGGAAGTCGTATAACTTGTTTGCGCCCACGATTGCACCATAACCCAGTCTCTGTTTCTCGGCTACTAACATAATAAAAGAATTATAAAAAAATTGTAGCTTTGACCAGTCCTGTCTTAAGGTTCTGATTTTTATTCCAAATCAAAGCCGATTGTGCATTTGAAATTTTATCGGCTAGTTAATGACTTGTGGGGTCATGTGTTGTAGTTGTTTTACTTATTGTCAATCCCGAATGAGGGCCACCAAGTATGGCTCCCCTTGTAAAATTTTAAGCTACTTAATCCTGAAAGATTTGCTAGAATTCATGTTAAGGAGTGCCCAACCGCTCACATTCATTCTTTTGACAGATTTATTATAGTCGTCTTGTGCTTGACTACCAGATTCCAGAAATATAGTTACATTTCAAAGGTTGAGGTGGTATAATGGCAAGTGGCCCACTATCATACACGCATAGTCTGAGGATCGAATCCGAGCACGATACATGCCCGGGACAACCAAGCCTTCACGGATCGGTAATTTACCAGACTCGTCTGGGAGGATAGATATACCGACTTCTGCATCGGTTGGAAACCGCAGAATATAATACTGTTCAAGTACCCCATTTAAAACGCCTTGATCCTGAATAGAAGTTGTACGCAGGAGTCCACCCCAAAATACGGGCTGACCAACACCAAAGACTTTATCCTTTGATTTTGTAACTCAAAAATGCTTCATTGATTTCTCTTACCATGACTCTCTTCATTGTGACCCTAATTTATTTCGAAAAGGCCCACAAACGATTAAAACAGTTCAACGGAATACTTTTTCTAGAATTTTTTTAACAACAAAAGTAAAAAGAATTCTACCACGAAGTCCTAAAAGGGAGGAAAATTTGAAAGCTCACAGAATTGCATCAGTATCAAATCCGGTTCAGTGTTTACCAAATTCGACTACAGTCAATTATTACAAACCCATTGAACGCGAACTAGACAATACAGCGTTTTGTTGTCGAACCGATGTTCAGACCAGACATTTATTTACAGTCCCAAGTACAGCTTTCCTAACTGAGCTTTGAGGGAGAAGGTCGGGGACGGCTTGATTTGCTGCCAAATTCTCAGAGCATTGTGACAAACTTCGACATGGATTATTACCCTGATAGGACGGTGTGGGCAAAACCCAGTCACAAGTTTGAGCCTGATTCGAGGCTTAACCCAATACCTTATTTATGAATGAAACCCATAAATTATTACATATCGCTATGAGCCGAAGTGGTGTAGAGACAGGTGGCGCACTATCACACACATGCCCAAGGATCAATTCCCGGATCGGTGTTTGCTCAGGTAACCCAAGCTTTCCATCCCTCCGTGGTCAATTAATTAGTAACGGACTCGTCCGTAAAGTACCGACTGTAGATCGGGTGACCACTTCAAGTCACAGAATAAGCCCCAAAACCGGCTCGTACGGCTCTGAATGGGAGTCGGGGCGCATCCCAAGAAAGGGCTCGATGAACACCGAAGAATTTATCATATCAACTATGAACATTTGGAGAGTTTATTCGGAGTACAAAAACATATTGAAGGTATTCCTGGAATCGACTATGGAAAATGATCAACCTTGCCTTTACATTTATTCCATGCATGCCACTTCTCGTTTCCTTTTATCCAACTCCACATCCACGATTCTTCAGCTGG
This sequence comes from Haemonchus placei, assembly GCA_900617895.1. Classification (NCBI taxonomy): domain Eukaryota; kingdom Metazoa; phylum Nematoda; class Chromadorea; order Rhabditida; family Trichostrongylidae; genus Haemonchus; species Haemonchus placei. Next base: position 12,756 of record UZAF01017044.1, on the reverse strand, counting down.
ATCCATATAGTCCATTTCTGAAGAAAATTACACAAATTACTGAAGTACAACCCGAACGCAAAAGGTTTCCATTTTCTTCGCTTTCTTCTACATGATATTCTATTTTTATCAGTTGGTCTTCGAAAAAACCTTAAGGGTAAATCGCGTGACTACTAATCCTGCCTCAGATAAAGTACGGCGGTACTGTCTTTGAAAGACTTCAACGATTAACGGATAATTTTGGAGCAGCTCAGGCGTGTCTCCTTAGAAACCTTTAAAAAACAGAAATAGCTCTTATGAATGAAAAAAAAATGAAGGCGAACACTGACTTGGAACATTGATATTTCCTACAACAGCCTGTTGATATAAGCCCCATAGACCGTACGTCTCCTGGTCAAATCGAATCAACAACTCGAATTGGTGCTTCAACCCCTAAATTATTTCATTCTAACTTTCATTGCTCTAAAATTTCATTTTGAAATCCTTGGAATAAAAGGCATTGTTAGACAGAACTTGCAATGTTTGGTGGCAACAGGGAATTTCAACAGAGACTTGCAACAGACGTGGACAACCACATTGTTATGAATTTTGAAAAAAACAATCACTTGGATGTTCTTGAGGTTTCCTATTCAGTGCATTTCCAGCTGCTTAACATCCTACTGGTACTGTACCTAGGCGTGAGCATGTTAGGAAATATCAGCGGTTGTGATCAGGGAGATCAGGAGGGAAAATGTTAGTCACAGTTCACGATAATTTTG
>UZAF01017043.1:6836-56565 GCA_900617895.1 Haemonchus placei | reverse complement strand
CCCCCCCCCCCCCCCCCCCCCCTCTTCTATCCCAGTACCATTTACCTGGGAAGTATTATGGGTGGCTTAAGCTTGGGCTTCTAAGAGCAGTGAGCACGAATAATGAGAGGCGTGATTACAGACTACATATTTAAAATGAATGGAGTAATCAAGATGATAACGGACTCTGCGAATACATAGCAAAATAGTCAAGATCAAAATCGGCTCAATAGTTTTACATGAAATGACTTTTGTCAGATTCCGCTAGTAGTTTAAAAAAATCACGAAATTAAAGCAAGTAACTAGATTTGTGGGGTTCTTTCACGCCGGTGAAGTCATCCAAATAAAAAAAAAACGATTATTTCCTTTGCTGAGCCAACCCTTCAAAACATTAATTTTATTATGCAAAAACACAAACACAGAAAAAAAGATATCAGGATACCTTCAAGAATGAACATCCGAACAAGTCGTGCAATAGCTTTGACTAGAGGATTACACTTGCAGGCGACTGGAGCAGGTTCCTCATTAGTAGTATGAGGCGACCTGCAGCTTGCTACCCATTATCACTACCAGGTCACTCTTTTTTGAGTCTTAACGAGCTCTATATTCGAAGGATGTTGCGAGATGAGTTCTCTTTTCAATAACTCTTCCTATGATACTCGACAATTCGATCGCGATCACGAAAAGCGAGGGATACTATGTTGTAATAACCAAAACGGTAGGAAAGGATATCAAGTCCCAGATGTAGCAGGAAGGATTGTCAAGCAATCTTCATCAGAAGTAAAGAGAAAAGGAGGTGGAGAGGAAAGAAGGACCTGGCCTTAATTTCCTAAACCCCAAATCACTCCAACAATGATTCCTTCCATCCTTCGACTCTGCTGTAGAGAAGATCACTTGCATCTGTAAGATTCAACCGGATTGATTTGGTTCATCTATCACGAGTCGCTTTCATACCTCTTCTTTTACCTGTTTGTACCTCTTCCCTAACTACCATCCTGACCTAGAATCTTGAACCTAAGAAACCTTCAGTTTCCTGGTGTTAAAAAACCATCGTCTGTAGAGCTTTGAGAACTGAATTTTGCAAAATAGTTTTTTCATATACGAGTTATCTGAATCAATTAGTACCCTATTAAGCCCATCGCATAACGCGGTACCGCTCAGTCGGATACTAGCTCCTACCAAACGACGAATATCTGAGAGTGATGCTCAAAAAAGGGAAGACACTGATGAAGAGGTATGCGTCAAAGAATAACTGTGTATTGTTGTACCATAATAGCTCTGAACTCCCTTTTTTCTATAAATGGAAAAGGTATTGAGGGCCAATCTCTTCGACACTAATGTGAATATTTTCAGAATGGAGAGGTTTCAAATCGTCCACAACCAGGAAGTTCGGAGTCTTTGGACCGACCATACCAAGGAAGTCATACAAATTCCGGGTACATATAAGAATAATCATTTTCTAGGCTGAAGATTATGATCAAGTTTAAAAATCGATATTTAGTCTGTATCAGAGTGGTACACAAGAAATCGACAATCCTTCAGTTGAATGGTCAAATCGAAAAGGCAAACAAAGCCCAAGTGAAATGATTTCCGTTTATACAGCGTACGAATGCGATTCGAATGATGGAACACCGATCCATCTTACTATTCAACAGAACACTACAAGTACAGAGGTTGAGCTATTCAATTATTCTAAAACTGACAATAATTGTTAACTTCATTCGTAGTCATTTCTACCGTGTCCCAATTGAGTGAACGCTTTCCAAGTCAAATTTGATATTAGTCCAACCTGCATGCATCAAATCTAGGTAAAAACATTCCTAATAACAATAGTTTAGTAGTAATATAAAATGAGAATAATATCACTATTCACCCATTTTGGAAATGATCATCATATGGGGCATCTGTCTCATTAGTTTTATAAAAACATATTTCATATTTAACTTGTACGGAGTATTTTACAGTAATTTTTCTAGTGATCTTCACTTTTGCATAAGCGCACCATATGGCAGATCATGCTGATCTTCATCTTGTCAGTACCGTCGGTTCCCCGATCTCGCCGACTCCAATACTCGTGCTCATGCATTTCTCGTTTTTGTAGCCTCTTGCTTTTTGCCAGCTACAACGTTTCTCCGAGATAACATTTTTATTTTTTTTTTGCCTCTAGTAACGATTAAGTATTAACGCTACCACCCAATCCTATTGTCTTCAAATCTGGAGTAAGCCATTTCTGGGGTTTCAGCTATAATAGGATCCCGGATACTGTCGCCAATGGTGAAGTTCGTTATGGTTGACGAGTTATGAAGAAACCTTCGACTTCGGACAGGACTGAGACTGGTACTTGCGGTATCCGGACATCGTGCTCTGATCCACTGTAAGGGATAAGAGCACAAGTACAGGTTCGAGTCCTGTCCGTGGCCGAATTTTTGTCCATAATTCGCCAACCTTGTGAGAGATTACCATACTTTCTTACCGTATCCGCAGTGCCATACGCTGCAGATTTTCACAAAAAGGCCCGAAATCTACGAATAATGAACAATTCTCTATTTCCCACTTCAACCATGAGTAGCAGCTGGCCTTAAATCCCCTTCCTTGTTATTATTTGGGCTGCGGATCAGCTCCATCAGCTTCGAAGTCTTGTAAGTTTTTTACTGCTTTCAAGAAAATAGTCCCCTTATAGTTACGTGAGCACTAACCCACAAGGTTTCTGTACCTTACTCTTCGTAATTAAAATTTTCTACAACATTGACAAGTAAAATAGTGCTGGAGTTGTTGGTTAGCCACTTGGTTTTTTTTTCACTGATGAGAAAATTCCACTGACTTGCAGAAATCTGGAACACTCTTTGAAACACGCTTTTTTCATCTTCTCGTCCAAAACTTGACAACGATCTTCTATTATGCACTGTAGTTACTAGATTGCGAGAACTGTTCTCACCTGTAATACAAAAAACCGTGGAAAGATCCTCCTATGATATCAGTTGAGCAGTAGCAGTGTATAGAGATGCTCATTCTTGAGGCTGAGGCAACTACGTAAGAAGAATATGTTCTCTTAAAATTTGCACAGTTCACCAAGTAATTTGGAAAACGTCCAGTCTTTTGTCGACACGGTGGAATCTACAGTATATCATGAAGTCTATGCTAGTCAGAGGAGTTTGAAGTCAATTTGGTTCAGGTTGTAAAGCTCGTGTTGGAGCAAGTGGCCAAAAAATCGCGATCCCCATCAGATAGCACAGAAGCGGCAAATGATTCGTGCAATTTTTGTCTGGTTGTAGTCGTGGGAACGAGAGAGCGACGATTGAAGGATAATTTCGCACTATGTCGGATACAGAGTCCGTGGAACAAAGGACGTCTCTACGTGCGAAGAAGAAGCGATCTGCTTGCTGCAGTTCGATATGGAAATGAAGCGCTTGTATAGCTGTTTGGTTACTTTAGAATTGAAATAAAATATATTTCATCCGATAAGTACAGTGGTAACGATCAAGAGCTGTGAAGTATTGTTGACTGCACAACTGGACTGGAATACTGCTTGAGATCCACCAAAGTGCAGGACATGCCGGGTATGTCGGGAATCCACTAGATGGAGAACTTGGTCGTTCAACCATCAGCTGATCAATAAAACCAGATCAATCAAACCCGTATCCCATCATATCAACACCTGTAACCCCTGGTCGCAATAACTGGTCAGAAACCCCTTGAAATTATAAAATTCAGCTTCTGCACAAGGAACAGCAACTCACCTCCATTTATTTCTTGATCAATGATAGGCATATCTATCGATCGACTTGTGGGGTCCTTTGCTATCACTCATCGAACGTTGCACTAGAAAAGCCTTGTAGGAATTACTTTACCGACTTCAAGTATGTGGTGCCCTTCACTAATAAGCTCATTCGTGCACGTTTACCAGTAAGTACGCGATTTCAACTATTACAACCACTATACAAGTATAAGCAGTAGTTTCCGAGAACTAAATGGCTCCATGCCAACGGTATTTTGAGAATGCGAAAAAACAATGAAATAATGCTCGTTTATTCTGTATCTCGATACAGGAACATTTATAGAATGTTCAATTAAATTTTACAATCAACTGACTGAATGACTTAAGAAGAAACATTACGTCTGGTAGGCGGATAAAGTGTTGATTAAATATACATCTACAATGTAAAAACGGATAAATATAAATCAACGTGTACCATTACGTTTTGCGGAAAAGTGGATGCCAAAAATCAGGTGTCTTGTCTGGATGACGTGAAAAAAGGGAGTGAGGGGGTTGATATATGACTGGGGGGAAAACCGATGAGAGTGCGGTATTCAGATGATGAGGACTGACTACTCATATTCATGGGGACAATGATTTGAATGAAAACAGTAAAGCTAGGTGTTCGGGTCTGTTTGGCGAACTTGTATTGGGGGAACAAACGCCTCATAAAATCACAAACGAGACAGACACAACAAATAAGCATTACATATACATATACGGTGACCAGAAACATTACAGTATATTAAAGTGGAACACATCAATCATTCGAGTCTACGTATTTAATGTCTGGAACTCTTTACTCGAATAGAATTCTAGAATATTAGGGAGAAATGAGCTTGCGCAGCACTACAGAACAAACATGTAAAGAAAAATTTATATAAAAAAACAAAGAAGGCGCAACTAATTAAACTAGGTACTCTAACCCAAAACGTATTTGATGAACCCTCCCAGATTAGCGAGACAGAGACGGTCCATTCAATTACATGGCTAGAAATCGCGCAAGTCTGGCATCAAGGACTAGAAGAGGATGGGGAGCTAAACATCAGCAATATTGGAAACCGATGACTAGATTTAGGTCATCAGCTTGACGTAGGAGTTGTAGTTGGACACATCACGCTTGAGGATCTCACGAACGGGACCCATGACACGCTCAAAACGGGCACGATCCAGTTTGATGCACTTCAGCGGGGTCTTGGCAACCACTGTGGCAGCACGAGGACGATCGAGTAGCAGGGCAATCTCACCTCAAATTGGAAGGCACAAGTGCTAGCAATATCTCTCTTTGGTCAAGGACACTCACTTGAACAGGCAATAAGGCATTGATGAAACGTGAAATGAAAAACCAAGTCCAACTCACCAAAGTAATCTGAGGAAGAGAGGTGGCCAACGACATCAAATGGTGCATCATCGCTTCGCTTTTGCAGGACATTGGCTTCACCTTCGAGGATGATAAAGAACTCGTCGCCCGGTTGCCCCTGAGAAAAGAAACGAGTGGATTCGTACTTGTTTGGGATAAATATGAAGCCAACAATCAAGTACCTGTTCAACAACATGGGTTCCCGGCTCAAAGTCACATCGTTCGAGGGCATCAGCAACATTTGCACGTTCCCATTTGTCGAGATCGGCTAAATACCACCGAATACTTTACTCAGCACAACAACAGTACAATACGACAAAAACTTTTGATGACGAGGAAATTGAACTTACCCAGAATTTGGACCTTTGAGAGGAATTCGTCGTACATCTTACGTTTTCGCATTACCGAACCCATCAAAATACGACGGTACGATAAGCGGTCAATGGCCCACAACTTGACGTCAGTCTGTTCAAGATAGATTCATTATGCATATTTCATTGGAAAACAAAATGAACAACAAAATATCATAGAACCCCATTAAAACGAGTTTTATCGATTAAAATTACAAATCAAATCACCTTTGCAACTACGGTAGCCGCTCTGGGTGTTCCATAAATGAGTGCCAACTCTCCAAACGATCCACCTTCATTGATAGTTAAGACAAATTCATTATTGACGAAGACATCGACAACCTGCAAAACAACTTTTTGAATGATGGATGCAAGGGGAACCAAGAACGTAGGCTCCTGCCCATGTTTTTTTAACAATTACGTCATTTCTGCTGTTTTGTAATATGACGGATAACATAGCATATCCCCAGAAACAAAAGATTGAAAGCTCAAATATGTTTTTGCAGTTTTTGTATAGCTTTTGCAAATATCTATCAATTCTAATGCTCACATCCAACCACCATGAGAAGGTTTAAAGCTAAGTTGAAGGGAAAACATACGCCTTTGTCGATAACGTAGAAATTATCTCCCTCTTCTCCTTGTTCGATTATCGTTTCACCAGCCTTCTTTTCTACAGGGAACATCGCATCGAACATCGTCTTAGCTTCATCCTCCTACAAAAAAAATAAGTCAATTGACAAAATTAATTTTACGTTGGTTGATTAACATTTGCTGAATTCAAAAATCTTCAAACCAAACACTCAACCTACCTCGAGGTGAGCGAAAAGCAAATTTTTGCTCATTGCCGCTTCGAGAGATTTTCGCGTCGCTTCATCTTTAGGAATAACAACCTGAAATTTTGACTTTCTAAAAACTGCTTTAGCAATACCCACACGAAAATGATTTGAAATCCCAAGTTGCTCTAGTTCAGTACCAATAATTTTAGCGTAAGCAGTGGTGAACTGTTTTACTCGATAGTTAGGATAGTTGCAAATTGACTTGTTAAACTACAATGCTCAAGCTAGTCGCACTCCTAATTCCTGAGACAAAGACCAATTACCAACTACTATAAGGGATGGGAGAAAGGAATATAAAGAAAAGTCTTCCATGCAATTACAGCGGAAGGTCCAGAAAAGGTATGTTATGCAACGTCAAAGCGACTCCTAAGAAACGAATCATCTGACAGCAGCTAAACAAACTAGTACACATTTCATGAGAAACGTTTGTTTACTTTTCATACCCCCATGCGATGGGAGAACTTTTTTTTCCTTCTACAAACAGTGCAGCAGGTTCGTGACCGCGATCGATCCTCCTGCCTAGCACAATGCGAACAACGAGTTAGTAATGGGAGTATGTACACAGATGCGATTGCCCTCTTTCTCGCTCTGAAGAATCCGCCAAGAAGAACCCAGATTACTTTTGTCTCTCGTGTTATCCTACGGCCTGGGTTTCCCAAACAATCGCATTTGAACTATTCACAAAGGTCCCACAATTAAAACAACGTATAAGGGAATTCACTGTGACGTCAGGGTACTGAACTCTCTCTAAGTAGACATGAGGTCTAGGCCCTAACTCTCAAACGGCTCGTACCCAAACCAGGCCGAGAATCGTTCTCAATCACCCCAGGAGTCATATTTCCTAGAGGTCTCAAAAAGTGCCTCAACTCCAGATCTGGTGATGAATACAGGAGGAAGAAAAGTAAGTGACAAGAAAAACGAGTTCCCACCACTAAGTTTTCTTGTGACCCTATCTTCGCACCATTAAATCTCTAAAATAAACAATTTTTCTGTGTCAATATTGGGTTTCCTCAACTTTCATGCTGCAATTTGAAACTGCGCTTGAGCGAACATCACTGAACTGTTTTTGGATGTATTGATCTCGCAGCGAACAAGGTGAGAGGTCAAAATGCGCGTCGACTGCTTTCAGAATTGATACGCAGCCGCGAAACTTGCAAATGCTGTAGCGTTTTACACGAAATGTCATAAACATAACTATATTACAACTATTAATGATACAAAGTACCGAACCCGAACACTAAAACTTTAGTATACAGAGTATACTTGACTTATCTTGTACACAACTAATGAAGATTGTAAAAGAAACCTTCTTGTATTCTGTGTCATCCTCCTTGATTGGCTCTGCAGATATACCCGTACGGCGTCCACCGGTTCTCTTCGGTGGTTCAATCATAATATCATCGTCATCTTGAGCTTCCTGATTCCGGCCAGCTTCCTAAAATGAAAATGGTTTGAACGACAATCATGGCTAAAGCGACTATTTTTCCTAATGTTGGACAGTGCTGGCCACTCAAAAAGCTCAACCAAGTTCTTTTCAGGACCTTTGTTGATGACATGCAGCGATACTGTGTACTTCTCCCACTGATGATGCTAGTTAATGGTTCATTTTTGATATGAGTTTGAGTCAAATCACATCAAACTCCCTCACAGTCAAACAGTAGCAATAACCTGTCTGACGTAACATGCATGACACACACAATATAGAGGAAGGAACGAAAGAAATCGAAAACAATGCTGAGAGCAAGGCTGAATTACTGCAGTACACGTAAGCAGTGAAAAGGCCATACTAAACTCGTTCGCATGCTTACTTTGCAATGGAGAATGTATAACATTCTATGAAACGGCTGCCATATGAAATCTAACAAGACAAATAACAAGTTACAAGTAATGAAACAAGTTTTTTCTAGAAACTGAGATACAACCCACATTTCGTTTAATCTAGTTATAAGCAGAACAATCGGTCTGATTTCGACTAGTTGTCGCAGTCCTTCAAATACAGGGGCCAAGGGAATTTTCGCAAAACGATCGATAGGACCCTCATAGGTATGGGTCGATAATGAACAAAAAAAAAACAGGTTAGTACGAGAAGGAAAAGGAAGGAAAGGGTTCTATGAAAAAAATAATATTCAATAATAATGTATCACAAAAACATTTCTTAATTCGGTTGAAAAGTGACACCATAAAAATATTTTATGAAAAAGGGAAGCCCGTTTTCTAATGAAGATTTTGAAAAATGAAACATACTCTCAACTTGTAAGAACAATTGTGCAACACTGTAAATAACCCTTACCCACGGTATCCCATAAAACCTGATGATTTAAACCAAATACGTTCAGCGTGCGAGCACTGAACATCTTTGTACAGTATTGCGAAGAGCGGGGCAGGACCTAATAACGACGAAACAACACGCCATTAAACACCTCCACATCAAGGCTCATCCTTATTTGCCTCTTTTCGAGCAACTTATCGTTCTTGAGTCAGCAAACCTATCAGTATCCCATTATAATGGGCTGAATCCATATCACCAAAGCGTTGGCATGTCGCAAACTCTTACGTATGCGGAGAGATGCTGATAAGTGAGCTGATAAGTAATGCAACGATCTTAACGGGACCCTTCGAAGAAACGTTGCTCTCCAAAGAAGCCTTCTGAACATATTCGGTGATAAGGGATCCTTTGTTCAACGAAAGATCAGATGAAAAAGATAGGACGTTTCTATGGACTTCCGTTGTGCATCCTTTTGCAATCTTCCAAGATGTTTGGTCTACTCAAAACTGTGAATGATCAAAGGTAGAAAAGAAACCAGTGAAAGAACTACAACTGCACTTCCTACTGGATGTCCTGACAATGAGTTGGCCCAACATATCACCACCATATGGATATAATAGGCAAGGATTTGCATTCAGTCGGAAAGGGCAATCTCATAAATCTGCATTGAGGAAAGGTTCCAAAAAAGCCTTACCATTCTACCCAATATTAGCTAACATCCAGCACGACATACTACTAGTAAGGTCCCAAGCTTCGCCCTCTATATGGCAACTTGTTCAAGCTTGTACTTTGTCATCCAGCATCTCAAAAGCTCTTTCTTTACGGATTCCCACCCCATAAGTTGAGCAAAACCAGAGAACAAAGAAAACAGCTACTGAGGCTATTGTTCAAGGATACCACTTTTGTTAAAAACTGGAGGGATACTCACAACAAAGGTTGTTTACGGGTAACAATTACGCATGCGAAGCTATCTACAACGGGATTCGGGAGGATACGATTAGCATCGGAGCCTTCTAATGAATCCAAGCGCTTTTTGGAGCCTGTAAGGCTTCATTTTGATCCATGAAGAGAACCTTGAATGTCTGTAACCCTCATTTGAAAGTTGGTCATTGAAAAAGTGACCTGGTCGAATGTGAAAAAAAATGTAGCTGGATAATCCATCAACTACTGCAGGGAATTGAAGATAGCTTAAAAGCAATATTTTCAAACAAAAACTTTTACAACATAATAAAAACCCAACGTTATCATGGATGGATCTGCCAACATTCCAGGTTAATTGGTTGCATTCTGCTCAGTTTCAGCCATCATGTGACAACTGCACTTTAACTGATGAGCTTTGGAACACTTCCGGCCGGAACAACTGTGCAGGGATGGCGTTCGGTGGGTGAAGGTGCCTAGTGCAGCAACAAAACCTTGCGTTTCACTCAGCTAAAGGTCTCGAGGCTTATATCAAAAGGATAGCACGGAGTACTGTAAAGGGAATCGCTATCTATCCCCTTACCTCTGATCTCTAATACCTGACACCTGATCCCTAATATTTTCTAATGATGATGGCGAAAATGACCAAGAATTCTCCCACGCTTAACAAGATTTTTTCATGGCACAGTCTCCAGAAGGGAAAACATTAGTCAGATCGAATAAGTGGAAATTCTAAAGGCTTATTCATGGTTACGACATATTTATTGAAGAAAATGGAATTGAAGCGCGGAAACTGTATCGGAAGTATACTGTAGTTTCTTTTCTAAATATTTTCTTTACACTAGGACTTTAACAATTCAATACCCCATGTAAAAATCCATATTATATTTGTAATTTGCTAAGGGACATTTCTATAGAATCTCGAAGTTAACAATAAACCAATGAAATCAGATTTTATAGCCGTCAATTCCGATCAAATGATAGGATGGGCTAATAACGATATTTATTTAGTTAGAGTCGTTTTTCACAAGAACCGGGTTTATGGAAGCACCAGTTTTTCTCGGAACCCCCTAAATATTAAATCATCCGATGTGCGTGTTGTGCATGCCATAAGTGCTCAAAATAGCCGCTTATTCAATTTCGTCGATGGGCAGTTCAATGAAATGGGAAGAGGGGGAGGTGTTGACGTGATGGGAAATTTCACTTCCTTTTTCCTCTGTCGACGATTTGTCAGTTCTCAAAGCTGACGGCCATCATGCTCAGTGTGATCCGTAAGCAGTTGCTTATGCGGCAGCAATGAGGAGGGACAGAGGGAGAGGGGGCTGCCTCAATCTAATGAAGCTGCATTTACACGAACAACCACCCCTCCCTCACGTACCACCAACAGCAGCCGACACGACTAATGTGCACCAAGTACTTGGGCCGAATCGCTAGAGGATACGCAAGCAAAGAAAAGGAGGCGTTGTACGAGAGAGGGTGCCAATAGACGCAGACGGAGGACAGCAGCTGCATCACCACTAGAGTAGAGTCAGAACAGTAGGGAGGCAAAAGAGTTAAGTAAGAAAATTACAGAACCTCTTCTCATTCCCTTCCAACCAAAATGCACCATCGGGTATTGCCCTAGAGCTTCTTCCCGATGCAATCAATTTCCAAAATAAGGGCAAAGAGAAAAAGGAAACAGATGGGGAAAAAGTAAAAAGAAGTGGACTTGACGAGCAGACTGGCGGAATTAATCATCCTCACATGCTGAGCTTCCAACACTTGCACATGATCTATTACTTTATATTGCAAACTTCAGCACATCCACAATGGATGAGACAGCCCATATCGGCCCAGTCGGCGCTCGGCTCGGCCTTTCTCCCCTCCATATCGCGGCAGTTTTATCAGCAACCAAATGGTTATGCAGCCGTTGAAACATTCCAACAAGCACTACACTAAAGATCAAAAGTTCAGGAGAATACCCGTAAGGAAACCAATTAGGAAAAAATGAAGTAAAGTAACTTAAGTGGGAGGTATATGTAACACATACGTTTTCAGTTACAATCGAAAAACTTGTCAAAGAAGATTGTAATAATACATCCCGTAAAATGGGCCACATAATGGAGAGCAGAGTTCCGCGTCAGCGCACGTGTAATGATGTAATGGCAAAGTCGAATTAGAAGTCAGTAATGGTAAATAATTGCGTGGCGGCGTCTTAGCATGTCGTCGCCATTCGTTTACTCACCGACGGAGCTGGAGCAGGAGGCGGCAGCGTGGATGGAGTCGTGGTGGACGTAGTGTTCTGCTGCTGAGCAGCAGCAGTATTCTGCTGTTGTTGTGAACGACGTCGGCGCGCACTCAGATGCTGTCCCATCGCATCACACACGCTCACACTCACTCACACACACCGAGCGGGGGGCAGTTCGGGCACGTCGTCGTCAACAAATGAATTCGGCGGGTCCGCGGCCGCAACCGATCGGCCGGCCCGGTGGCTAGCATGGCCCGCCGCCGCGTCTGGCCGCTCTGGCCTGCCCGTGTATCGATTGCCGTGCCGGGCGCGACTAACTGCAATTCCGTCTGTTTTCGCACACCGCCGCTCTCCCGTCATACACTCTCACTATTTCGTTTTTATCTCACACACACACACTCACACACACACACACGTTCACACCCAGACAAGAGACACCCAAGCAGAACACTAACATCCAAGACACTCGGGGGTATGCAACATCTTCTTATTGTCCCTCAACCCTTGCCCCAAAGACCCATGAAAACTGTCAGCATAGTCGTACCATTTTGTGGAACATGTGACAGCACAAAACAACCATTAAAACCGTAAAACCGCATGTGATATACGGGCCCTTACAGTCATGAATTCGAAAACGTTTGACGCTGTTCTGCCGCATATATGACAATGGGATCAGAAATCAAAACAGGAACGAAGGAAAAATCGCAAAGTAAACGATTTGAAGTTCCATGCAGAAAAAAAGAAATATAAAAGTGGCACTTCAACTGAAAATCTGACTCAGTTTTTAAAAAGGCAAAATATGGTTATTTGAAAGAATATAGCGCTATAAGTTTGAAAGGCGTTTGTGTGAAACGCTGTAAAAAATCCGAGAAGGAACAAAGGTCGATCAAAGGAAAGCGGGGACGACGATTAGTTAAGTGAATGGTGAGATGAATGATATGGTCTGTTATTGAAGGACGGCGACAAGCCTCTCAGTTGATTGAGAATCAAAGGGAAAGCGAAGAAATACGTGGAAATCAGGCAGCACAAAGGAAATGCATCCTAATGATATATGAATGTAAAATTATCGAAGAAAAATGTACACCTCTGTCCTTTGTTCGTTGAGTTTATCGAAGTGCTCCTTTAGAAACAAAACGGGATTTTCAGGCTTGTGAATGCACAGAGCAACTGAAATGACGTTGTGCGAGTTGGAAAAAAACGTCGAAGTCTAACAGCTTCACGAGTAATCGATAAGTAGAATTACTTGAAACTGGTTGCTTTATAAGAGGACGACGATCAAACCAAAGCTCACCAATAGCCTCTTTCACAAGTTGCTGAATATTGTGTCGTTGTACATAAGCTTGGCATTGTGCCAATTGTGCTTCCTCGTTGCCGCTCGACATGTCCGAGCAAGCTAAAGATGCAAATAATGGCTAATGACAGACAACAAAGACAACAAAAGTCAATGAAAGTATCGATCGATCGACCTGAAAATCAGGAAGCGTCAGGAAAGAGGAAAAGGGAAAAATCAGAAGCAACAAAAATCCTCTAAGGAAGAATCAGAAAATGATAAAATGCTACTAATTGTATGCAAATCACTGCCGCCACTCTAGTTATACATGCAAACTTCTGAAAAAGATGCAAGCGTATTGCACATGTGGTAAAACTGAAGCGATAATCGGGAAGTTTACTGGTCTGAATCGATGTAGTTCAAGTGAAACGGAAATTTCAGTGCTGACATTGTGCAGGAGTGAAGACACAACGTTGACGGATGAATGTGACATGAGAGGGAGCGCTGAAATAGCGGAGGGCAGCACAGTGGCGGACGGACAAGGGCTAGCAGCGTTCCGACGGGCCGGAGGGCAGATTTCATCGCGACGGCTGCGAGCGAGTGGCGGCGGGTGGCGCGCAAGCGGCAGCCGCGATCACGACCACCGTTGGCCGCGCGGCGACGAAACGGCAGTCGCGGGGCGGCGACAGCAGCAGCGTGAGCAGCAGCAGCGTGCAGCAGCGAGAGGGCGACAGATGGAGGCGCAGAGAGCACGAGGTATCGTGAGGCCCAAAACATTGCAGTAGCACACAGCTCTCTCTCTCAGTCTCCCTCACTCGAGAGCACAATCTTATCGGATTCGCTCCGTTCGGAGGCAGAAGCAGTGTGGAGACGAGACTCATCACATCATTACCACAATTCCCACCCCCACCCACCATGACCCTAACCAGCCCCATCGTGCGCAATACAGACAACTACCCTCCAATCGACGCACAATGTGTGTGTGTGTCATACCTTAGTAGGGATGACGTCAGCTCTAACCGCCATCAACTGCCCGGCCGTCATCAGGTCTGTTTCCCCACCACACGAAAACACCGCAGAGCGACGGTGCGATGCAATCAGTGGCGACAATGGGACGGTTCTGCACGGCTACTGCACCGCCGAACAGACTGATACTGCTTGAGGTGATAGCTGGATGAAATGGAAACGAAGCGTTCGCTGTGATTTCAGGAGCATTTCAGACGTTAAGTAGAACTGCTGAGTGCTGCTATTACAGCAGTTGCACATACAGCGCGATGAACATGACTACCACATGCTTACCAGCACACACGCACATACACACACACACACACACAGCAACACATCCGAAACAACTTCTCGTTGGGTTGCATGATTGACTGACACCGAGGAAATGCAGGGACAAAAAACCGACTCGTTATGACTACTCAGCAAATAATGGAGTAGGTATTACCAGTGTTGAACTGCACAGTTTCTGGTTACCTGATGTATCGCGAATCGATAGGAGTTCATTATACAACAAATAGGGTAGAACGGAGACCAAACTGGGGTGTTAAATTCAGCATTGACGAATAAGGATAAAATGCACAAATAATGTTTCTGTATTGGGTAGTGACCGTCCGATCAACAACAACAAACAATTTATAGAGACGGTAGAGTGTTGGAACAAAATGTAAAGTGAATTATGTGGTTAAAAGGACTAGTTAGGGAGGTAAGTCAATCAACTACAATCAACTGAGGAGAGAGATGGAAACAAAGCGAGCCAAATGAACTGCTGAAGTTAGAAGGAAAACTTTGACAGAGCGAAAACGAGGGCGGTGAGCGACGGAAAATGATATGGAAATGAGGTGCGAAGTATGGTATGTCGCATATGAAAGCACCGCGAAAACTACGGCAATATCCATGGCAAACCGTACCGCAGGCAGATGGAGAACTTCCAAACGGATACACGCAAACACACACACACAGAGCTACAGATAAACATTCCTACATATACACATAATCACGGTAATCGAACAGAAATAAACGAAGAGAAGAAGAAACGATTAGCGCAATCGAATACAGCAATTGGCGCTGGCGTCGACGACCACCCACCAGGCTGACGACGGGTGGTTGGGTGCGAGAGCGTTGACGGAGCATCAGCTTCGACAGCAATGCAAACCACTAAACGAACACGACCACAGAGAAGGACCACCAACAGAGGAAACGGAAATTCATAGGTCTAATGCCAGTGATCTTCATGTCACATCCTTACATATGTCTGTGTATATGGCGCCCTGCATTGACGTCGTAACACTCATCTGCCGCTCGAGCAGCGCCGCTCCACCGCCCACCTGCGAATCTAAGCCCATGGCGCGGTTTTCAAACGCGCATTACTGTTACTTGGCAACAGGTGACTTGAGAAACACGACTTTACGGACTCTCGCTTGTTTTCCACAATATGCGGATACTCTTCTTGGCATGAGTAGCGCCAAGTTAACGGTCAGTCATAACCTTTTCATCAGAATTTAACCACCATATCGGTCGTTTCCCTTTGATCTAAGGGTTTTCTTGAAAAACAAGGCAGAAAAGCTTCAATTACAACAGAATTCTTTCCAATATTACTTTTTTCAAAACTGAATATTGTAGTTACTTGCTTAACGAGCTTTTCTACCCTTTTCTGATTATCCTTATTGCCGTGGATGCATTTTTAAATGTTTGTTTGCGTGTGTGCGTTATTCGAGCTTCGATTTGTTTAAAAATATGTATGTGTATTCAATTACATTGTAGTTAGCCTCAGCATTCTACGAAATAGAAAAATGGCTGCTTTCAATAATAGTAGGCCTACTATCTCTCACTCTCATTAGTGAGCTCAGACTTGGCAACGCTTTCAACAATCAGCAATCCAAGTGAAATACAGTAATGAGCACAAGTAGTTGTTGTAAGAATTAGTTGATCTGCCATGGCCATACTTTAGTATCGACGAGAGGTTCACCTGGGCTGGAAAGAGTTCAGGGTTACCACTTTCTGCAATCCCTCAGCCACTCAGTTCAAGAAAATTAGGATAGTCTCATCAGTTTTAATTAATCGGCTATTTTCGCGTTGCTTGTAGTATTTTACTGAGTAACTTCACTACGAAATGCATAAGACATAAGTTCGAGCTCTCATGGTCGCCCAAGGGTTTGGTTTTCTAGCAATGGACTGAAATCAAGACCAAAAGGAGAAGGCAATGAGCTTGCCCACATAGCAAATAGGATAGATGATAGAACGATGAGGACGAATTGCTAAGTTGTTTGATTTTTTCGATGCCCCGATACCATGATGTAATCTGAATTGATATTTCGACAACTTGCTTGACTATTTTATTCTGGCTACACCTTACACTTAGAATACTACAAACTAAAGAAATATTTTCTACCCGGAATAAATGAAATGCAAATAATACCTCTAGTCTTCGAAATTTGCAACTTACAAATAGCTTTTTTGGCCGTTTAAAAGTTTAAAGTAGGCAAGGAGACCGAAAAGTGAGCATAGCCTTCTTTCTGTTCTCGAAAGGGTCGAAGATGTAATTTGCCTGGTTGTCAATCTTGACGAAAAGTGGATTGTTCTTTGAATTGTTGATACGATCTGTTGAGAAACCGGTTCAGTCAAGTTGATTATTCAAACCAGTACCTTAAATGTTACCCAAACAGGTATCACAGTAGTCCTGCTGAGACCGTTGCAGAAAGTTCCTTTCGTTGTATGAAATGGGGGCGTTAGGGCACGAAAAGCTGCTGAACAACTTCTTCCAGGTTTCGAACAAAACTACCAAATTCTTTTGCTACCCCGATAATCCCGCATCAAAACTCCCTGAAGGATGTCTTCCTATTCTCGTTTCTTTTCTTTCCTACAAGCGATTCTGACACTTCTTTCAAGGTTTCTATTCTGGAGGCGTAATTCTGATAACTGCGTTACACCTCGAACTACCATAGTAGCATGTGTTCGTCGTACTTTTCATTACAAGTATGACAGCGAAGCGTCGCCGTAGTGTCCCAATAGCAAACCCGCAGTCACACAAAACATAATTGCTCTACGCACTTGAATTTTCATCGATTACTAAAAATTCTGCGTCCGATGAAAGCGAAGAGGAAGTCGAGCGAGCACATGATTTCCGTCGACGAAAGCTCTCAAAAAACCCACTATGTCCGTAATTCAGGCATTACTATGTAGTACTCGATTAACTTAGTGTAGTGAAAATCTGCTGGGGCGCTTACTATTCTGGAATTCACAGGCGATAAAGCTTCAGCATGGAGTTTCTTGTTGTTTACATTAAGGTTTTCTAAAATCCATGCTAAGCAACTATGCGATCTCATCGCTCTGCAGGCTCGTGCACGCTCTGACTGAAAAGCCATAGAAACTCATTTCAAAATAGTTTATGAACTATTAGCGCCCCTTAATGCCATAGAACAAAAACGCCATGCAATTGAAAATATTCATCGACTCGATTGCTAGGAACAAAAACTTCAGCTTTGTGGAATACCTTGGAGATCTCCGCTGTCTTCTTAACCGGATGCATTTGTAGGATTAGATCGTCCTTGGTCCAATAGCTTTGAAAAGCTTGTTGTATGTCATGAACTGAAGCATTTTTCAATCGAAGCTTCCACCTTTCAAGTCCTTCTGGCCACCTCCCTCGTCTAACTTGCCTTTCAAGGTGGAAAAATGAAAGGCGTCGGTAACTCTTTAATGCTTGAATACAGTTCATAAGAGCATGTCCTGCTTGGACCAGCGGAGCCTTAGATCTCATGAAAGTATCGTTGACAGCAGACTTATATGAAGAGGCAATCGCACAAAACTGACATCCATTGTCCTGTTTCAACATTGCCTTTGAACACCATCCTTTCCAGAGGCCTCAGCAGTTTTGCACAGAAGTTAAGGGCTTGGCGTATCCCAAAAATTGCTTATCAAAGCCTACTGTAGTCCACTGTCCGATTCCTTCCATTCAAAAACCATACAAAATGCAGATCGTACTAGGAAGTGTACATTGCTATCACCATAACACTATGAGCGACGGTGGCGCAGAGGTTAGTGGCGCCGTTATCAGGTACGTGGCCAAGAATCGCAGCGATTTTCCGATTTTTATGAATTTCCCTCAATAGATGAACTAAACCATCTCGTACGAAATCGTATCGTTCTATTTCAAATGACGCACAAGAACTTTTTCCCTTATAGATTAGTGGGTTCTTGACCATATCAGCGCGGATTTCTTCGAGCGGATTATTCTCGGATTGCGAAGGCTCACCCGTCACTTGGGCCCTATACGACTTCTCATCCTCCTTATACTTGAATTAAGCCTCACATGACCCTGATCTCTTGCATTTCCCTCGCGTAACTTTTTTTGCTACCATCCATCGTAACTAATTCCTGCCTCACTGGAAACTACGCAGATTGCGGTTGCTCCAGCTCCCAGGTGATTAACGAAGTTTCCGGCTTCATTCGATTGAGGGTAACACATGTAGCTGAAAGGCTGTAAAAACGCATGATAAAGCTGTAAAGTGGAGAGGTGACCTGCAGAAACTCAAAGATATAATTACGAGCACCAGCCTGTTCTTCGGTTTCTGAAATTATAGGGCAAGTGGAGCGACGATTGTTGGCACCGCTACTGTAGATCTGATCCATGGATTAATCTAGCTTAGGATAAGCTGATTGTTCATCTCCTTAGGGGATAAACATTCGGTACAAGATCCGCGTCAAGCGATAGAAGCACAACGGAACAAATCATCGGCTTTCTTAGAAATCCTAAATTACTCCATAGAACGTACACGCGACATTCCGGTATGGTTCTGGATGATAATCGGGTGTATGGACCTTTCCAATAATGGGGGCCAACAATTGTTATCGAGTACTCCATAGAGGCATTGGCAGAGTTCAAAGAGAAAATTGTTCAACTTGAAGACAATGAAGCCGGGTAAACTAGTTCATTGAGATAAACATGAATCGGGTGGACTTCTTCAACGAATCGGGTCCCCAGTAATTCTTATTCTAATCAGGTTATTTGAGCAATTTTGTAAGAATTCGACAAGAGCATAATTAGGAAACTGATAAGCCAAAGATCAAAAATAGTTCAAAATCAGCGCCATGTTAACCACAGACCGGATGATTGGAAAAAGCGGCGAATTGCTAATAAATGTGAATCAAATGGCTTCATGTTAAGTTCCGCTTAAATGAAAACTATGAGCAATATTACTAACTTGAAAAAAATGAGTTGAAATACATACAACGGCCCAACTTTGAAAAGAAGAATGGGTCACTTGACCCGATGTAAGTAGAAAAATGAATAGGCAGCTTTCGAACGTTTTTTCAAACTTTCGAAAGAGATTTTTGAATGTTTTATTGAAAGATAAGGCGCAAAGCATTTTACCCTACATTATCAATAATTAATAATTCGCTATTACACTTGCTCATAATGAAAGCTGCTCCCTGTTAAGGTTGTGGTCCGAGTGCGTCCACTGAGCGATGCGGAGAAGGAGAAGCGCCACTTCCAATGTGTTTTCCAACTTGACAAGCAGGTTCTATTTAAGACTAATATTCCTTGTTTGAAAATTTATAATCCCAATTACGAGATTTTTTATTGCTATCTGATCTTAGATTTCGAATGGCTTGCTATACGTAATGTGGCGTACCTAACACGTAGGTTCGCTAACATTATACGGTTCGCTTAACCTTTGGACTTCTTCCATTTTCTCAGTTTCCGGCGTTCTGGTCCATTACCCCTAGGAGTACAACGCATAACAATAAAATGCAGCGCTTGGCTCAAATTTACGCGATATGAATCAATTTTGTGAACTTAAAGTGTGTAAAATGTTGGAGCATGCAAGGTAATAAGGTGCTAAGCCGACGAGAAAGCTCAAAGATCATCTGAAAAATGGTTTTCCTCAGGGAAGTTGCAAAAACACCTAATACGAACTTCCTTCTTCTCGATATAGCCACTATGCTTCAAAGACTAATACTGTGCATGAATAAAAATGATAATATTGAACGAAAATGAACAGGAGAGTTGTGATTGGTGGGAGGATGCGCACGCTCCGCCCCATACACAAAAAAAAGATTTTGTCGAAATATGTAGTGTTTGAAAGGAATATCGACAGGACTATTCATTAACTATAGACATTTTTTACAAACATAAACCTTCACTACTAAGGAATCTTTCGAATTTTAAAAGCGTATCGGTGCCGCTGTTGGTTTTTCATAACAGAATTCCAGCTATACAAAGGCGTTATTTTTCATTCTAAATAGCCTGCCATTTAGTATTATCTTCATAAGTCCTATTTCTATGCGTATCACAGCCCGCCTTGTTATATCCAGTGTTCTATGAATCTCAGAACGTCACCTCATCCTAGGATTGCTCATAAACACTGACAAAGTGCTTCATAACGAAGGGCTTCACCATATAGAAGGGCTTCTCTGAGAAATTTTGTTATTCAAGCTGTTTCTTCTGCACAAAACTTCGACGGGTTGTGCTTGTTGATGCGTAGACCGAACCATGGCTAAAATAGCGCACATGAAATATTTATTGCCCAGCCGTCGGGTGACGTTTTTGTCGGCGGAACTTGTAAGTAAAATTACTCTGCCTCTCAATCTTGAACAATTCGAGCTCTCTTTTGCTGTTATCACCTAGGTTTAATTTAAAGAAGTGTGCTCCTCACTACTTTTAACCGATAGCCGAAAGCGATTTCCGATCTCTTCACCAAAGGCACCAAAGATCGACTGCTTGCGGCGCTCGATGCTCAGGAGAGGCACGTGCAGGATAGAAAGGGACCTTCTTTCAACCTGTTCATCCATCTGAATGCGCTTTGTGAAGACCCTAAATCGCCAGAAATCACAAATTCCAAGCTTGAAGCACCGATTAGACATTGCTTCACTCTCCATTTAATGGTAGGTATGGAGCTGTTTCTCCCCGAGCGCAACTTTTGACATCAGTGGGCAATTACTTGACGGAGAGGGGAAGTTGAAACATCACAGGTCAAGACAAAGTGCTCAGTTGGAAGTGTTCGGATCCGGGCGTATGAAAATTTTCAGCTTACATTTTTGTCCCCTTGCTTAACTACGATTGTGCCTGAAAAGTTATCAACATTGAGAGAAATATTGACTTATACTCATCCCGTAAAGAGGTGTTACATTCTACTACTCTATATCAAAAGTTATTAGTTGAATATATGGCACATCATAAACGGAGCTGCAAATATTCAGAACAACAAGTTCATTACGATGCGAATATGATTTTGTCTCCACGCGTTTTCCATGAGGCTAAGTAACTACATTTACTTTCCAGTACCCTTCATACTTCATAATGCAAGCAAAACCTACTGGTATGATTTTCAAATGCATAGTACTTGAGAATGGATGGATATAACTCGGTAGAGTTACGGAGGCAATGAGTTTATCCATGGAGAACACAGTGTAAGTAGCGATCGCGTTTTTCCCAAACCACCGACGTCGTCAATGTTCCCATTGCAAACTGGCAGAATGAGAGCCACAACAGCAGATGTTTGAAAAAGAAAAGACTTGTCAATCGATCGATAATGCGAATAGGAGTTAAAAGTCCTAGATGGAGGAATTGGGAAGCCTATCCGATCAAGCCATGATGGCTGTTATACCGTTGTAAATGACCGAATGATTCCTACAGTAAGAGCGGAAATTCAGATGCTGGAAGTTAAACTGGAAACCACTTTGGCAATGTGAAAATGGGAAAGCTTGACGATTTTATGAGAAATGGGCATCCCGGGAGAGAAGGCATGAAGGAGACCATAGGGGCCCCGGCATGAATTATAGTTTCACGGCCAAAAAAGAATTCGCTTTTCAGTGTTGAAATTTAGAGCTCGGGACTGGGACGGACATGGGGTTCGCTGAAGGAAAATAGGAGGGAAAAGGCTAGTGCAATTGCAACTGAGGTAAAGGTGAAAATTGTGCACGCTTCAGTGCAACAGAGAAAGACTGCACTGAGTAAGGACTTTGAAAAACACTCTACAGGTAGAACACTCAGACCAAAATAGCTATAGGGTGGTTACTCATAACAAATTTACTGAAAAGTT
This sequence comes from Haemonchus placei, assembly GCA_900617895.1. NCBI lineage: Eukaryota > Metazoa > Nematoda > Chromadorea > Rhabditida > Trichostrongylidae > Haemonchus > Haemonchus placei. Next base: position 34,561 of record UZAF01017043.1, on the reverse strand, counting down.
CATGGGGAAGTAGTTGGAACTGAGCTCGTCATCTGTAGAGCTGAGTACGTCACACTGCTGCCGTCACGTTGCAATAGATCTGAGCGTTGGATGGTTTTTCTATGAACAGTGTAAAAGAATCATCCATCACAGCCTCTTCCTTGATTACATACTGACTTCATTTGCCTGATTGAACTTGTACAACGACGATGCTAATGCTTGTACAAAGCCGAATCTCTTGAAGATCTCTTGGAGGGCTTTATTCAAAACTTGGATTTATATACATATCTTCAGCTATAAAACCTTTCCGCCTTTTTTGTTAATGGAATTGCGGTAAATTGTTACACTGAGCGATAGAAATGGAATCTTTTATCGATTAGCCGAGCATGGAGCGATTGGAAACCGATTGATCGAGCGCAGGTCCGGGATTCGATCTATGGGCGATACTTGTGGCTACGCTATTCCCTACATGGTTATACTCAGAAAATATATTTAGTTTTGTAACGGCATCATTTTATCGATCACTTTGAAAATCACATTCCACCATGGGCTCCAGGCTGGAGAGGAAAAATATGACTCTTCAAAGTTATCGTAGCACAACTGAGGCTCAATCTCCAGACGATTGTCCATTGGGGAGAAGAAAGCAGGAACTATCCATATGCTCATCCCAACCTGTGCCTTTGATGGCCATACTTTAGCGACTACTACTTGTCGATCCGGAAAAGTACGAGAACAATATCCTACGACAGAATCGACAGCATGAGAGGCAGTTCAGCTTCGATGCTGCTTTTGGACCGAATTCATCTCAGGTGAACAACAGCGACATCGTTAAGGCATTTTAGACAACATGGGCTCCATGTTACCAGTAAGTCAGAGCAAGTCTAAACTATTTAACTGTGAACTTCAGAAGGACATTCACGAGGCAACAACTTCGCCCCTTGTGGATTCTGTAGTTGCTGGATACAATGCGACAGTGTTCGCATATGGAGCAACAGGCAAGTTCTTCAGAATTGAGAACTTTCGTAGAATAACTGCAGCAGCGATTTTGGGAAAGCCACTGAAAGAAAAAGCCAACGTTCAGGATCCGGTAAGACGTTCACGATGATAGGTACGAAAGAACGACCAGGATTGATGAGCTTGTTAACGCAAAGCCTCTACCAAAAAATCAGCCTCGATCAATATCAAGTACAATTGTCCTACCTGGTAAGTAACATTCTTGTCATCCTATCGTCAGCCCTCAGCAACAAAAAAGGGTCTTTTTAAAAGCATCACACCGTTGAGATGTGGTATCACTTCCTGTCAGCAAGGTTGTTTACCTACATTTATCTGCTTTTATCGAGCACAAGTCGAATTATGTTATGTCAGGCTTTTCTAGTATTTAATTTATAGTGTAATGGTATTCTTTAGGAGATCTACAATGAAGTGATACGAGATTTACTGAATCCCTCAGGAGGGGTACTGGATTTGTTGGAGGATGATAAAGGAAACATCCGAGTACCAGGACTATCCACTGTTCGGGCACCAAACCTCAGTCGGGTACGTTTATTCTTGAACATCCGTTTCGTGATACCCCAAAAACAAGTTTTTTGTCGCCATTCCTTAGTTACTTAGTTAAATGATGGTAACAGAAAATGCGATGGCTCCTAGTCCACCCGTACGATAACATACGCTGGCCCCGAATGATGAAGAAAAACTCCGTTTTCTCACCTGAACAACACTTTGATTCGAATATTATTGAATTTCCGACCTAGAGGTGACGTCATCACAATCAACTGTAAGTAGAGCACAGTACTCACAATCACTCCAGAACCATTAGGTGTTCAAGTTCTATTAAGTTCTGAATCAACTTCTCGATTGTTCGAGAAACCCGCAAAATATACATCAGTGCATGCCCGACGCTTACCAGTTTATTACAGAACCTTACCTAGAAAGGGAAGCAAAAAAACAGGTGTAATTTCAGATCATGCAAATTCTTCAAGAAGGAAATCTGAGGCGGACACAGGAGGCTACGGAAGCCAACAAGACGTCGTCAAGAAGTCATGCACTACTTCAGGTACAACACTGCAAAACATACACACACTTTGGTACACTTATCCAAAGAAGATTGTTCGTGGATGGGCTGTTTTTAAATGAATTCATTTGAATTATTTCACCAATTCGTTCCAGGTTACGCTACTAAAAAACAATCGGCCTCATTCAAAACTTTTCCTCATAGATTTGGCTGGATCTGAAAGAGCATCAAATACAAACGTAAGATCTTTCTTGAAGATCGTTTTAAGCTCTTGTTCTAGCCAAGATCGGTTGCAAAGGGCCAGAGCTGGAAATGATGAGCCTCGGAGACGAGAAGAAGGTTCTGTGAGCTTAGAGAAGATGAGGAACTGAATGGGACCGAATTGTGAAGAAAAAAAAAAGATAAAGGCGGGACGGGCTAGGGTGGTGGCGCTGGGGGATGCTTGGTTATTGGTTGATGACCATTTCAACCAATTACAGCCCTTAAACGCGAATTCTGAACGTTCAGTTCAAGCCAATCCTTGCCTTCACTTGATATTTGACACCTTTTTTCTCGCTCACCGTCACACTTACATAGTTAGCCGTTCATCATCAACGCAACATGTTTTTGTTTGTCGCGGAAAGTATTCTCTAAAAGAAAAGAAGATTTAGTAGAATGAAAACTTGGTTAATTGCAGAATCGTGGGCAACGTCTAAAGGAAGGTGCTGCCATCAATAGATCATTACTTGCTCTCGGCAACGTCATTAATTCCCTCTCATCAAGTAAGGTTTCATTTCCTATGAGCTACTACGACCTACTGATAACTAGTAATTTTTGTACAACTGACGTGATACTTGCAATTTATCTGGAAAACTGAAAGAGCCGTTGACGACGTTTGTACCGACCCAATGGAGATAGATTTTAGGCTGAATATCTGGTTTCACTTCCAATATTAGAAGTGTAGAACTCCATACCAATAAAAGTCCTGAAAACTAATCCTTATTGGGTTTTTTTTTTCCTGTTCCCATTCAATCTGGCCAGCAGCTCGCAAATAAGTAAGAGCTCTGTCACGCTGTTGGACTAAATTTCCACTATTAGCAATTTTGAAAGACTTCTTATAGACAAACAGTAAAAAGGAGTCGCCATTAGGTTAGCTTGAATGAAATAATTTTTCAGATGTAAAAGGACGGTATGTGAACTATCGTGACAGCAAATTGACTCGACTTTTGAAGGATTCTCTAGGTAATACTCGCTCAGACCTAATCTTGAAGATCATTGTTTGTATTTCTGACTAGGGCTACTTCTTATAAGCTGTTGCGTAGTAGCTGTGTTAAGGAGGAAATGCTCGGACATGCATGATCGCTCACGTCACAGCAGCCAGCGGACATTTCGAAGAAACGTACAACACTCTCGTTTATGCTTCAAGAGCGAAAAACATAACGAATAGGGTTTGTTCTGGCTTGTTACTTAAGTTGAGATTATACTGAACAATACCAAGTACATGAGTTTTTCAGGTAACCAGAAATCGTCCAGCTTCTGCAGATCAGCCCTATACCGATGCAATGAGAGAAATGCGTCAGGAGTACGAACGTAGAACAATCCCCCATGCTGCATCTACGAATCAAAGTATGTTTTGAGCCCCTACTCACTCATCCAAATCTCTGATAGGTGAGGAAGTCAGTAGGGAAGAATTATGAATTGAAACGGGACAAAAGCGCCACGTGAGAGGGTGATGACGGTCCGGACACACCCGTTAGTGGTCGATGACAAGCCTTGACCAGTTACAGCCTTCTAACGCAAAGAATTATTTTACCGATCATCCTAGCTATTACATGATGAGTCAATGTTCTCTAGTTCTTTCCTGTTTTAAAAGCCTTGAAATGTCCTAGGAGTGAGACCAGCTTGTGATCGAGCCCTGACGGTGAATGTTTATTCAAGGCTTCATTTAAAAATGGCAATCGAAACCTTCAGCACGTTTTCCCAGTTGAGGAAAAGAACTAAAGAGAAAGAAGCAATTATACTATTTTTCCAAAAATACTTGTAGATAGGTTCCTATTCGGTTGTATGTTTCATGAAATATCTACAGAGTAATTTGAAATTTGATGGTAGAGCTAAACCGGAAAGGCAACATAAATATATAGTAATTGAAAGGGAGGTTACTTTTGAAGCAATGACGACAGTAAAAACTGATTTACAAGGAGAAACATGGACGTAGCGATGAAGAAGTGTACAACCAAAATAAGCGCTGTGGGGTACTTGTCCGATGCAGCCCGGGTCATATGGGCGCCAATTTTTACTTTGCCCAATACGGTAGCATTAGGCAAAGTAAAACTCGCCTTACAATTAGACCAAACGTAAGTGGAACTGAAAGTGGAAGTGGAGTAGGGGAAAGTGAGGGGCGTTCAAAAGAAGTTCCGTTAAAGAAGTTCAGAAAGATCACTGAACTCTGGAGCTTTTGAAGCAAACGCTGATCGAGTAATCAATATCGAGCGCGGGAAACGACCCTTTGAAGTGAGTGGGGCGAAGGAAGGAGGATGTCATACATGGTCACTGGAGTGAAGGTGTGACATACCTGAAAAGAGATGTAGAGGCGGTGAAAATGTTGTTGGGGGGTGCCAGCGCCCTTCCGTCTAGTTGCTCTGCGTCTCTGACCTAGGCGGCAGAGTACCCAGAGCGCGGATATGGCCTCTTAAGAGTGATAGGGAATGTATTCTTTAACAAGGGGAGGGGTTCCGGGGTGGGTGAAAAGTAAACGTTGTGCAAAAAGTTGAAATGTTTCAGAACAGCTCTTCAATAACAACTTTGCTCGACGCGTGTGGTGCGTTAACGGTGCGCAAACTACTTAGCGCAGTCACACTCCTCAAGTTGAACCCATTCCACTCTTTTCTACTTTATAACAGCTTTCTCTTGTCCTTGCACTATGTTTACTTCTCACCCACCCCGGAGCTCCTCCCCTTGTCGAAAAATAGATTCCCTATCACTATTAAGAGGCCATATCCGCGCTCCAGTGCGGTCACTGGGTACCCTGCCACCTGGGTCAGAGACGCAGAGCAACGAGACGGAAAGGCGCTGGCACCTCCCAACTACATTTTCACCGTAGAGGCCTTATAAGTTGATGATTTTAGAAGCCTACTGCCACTGGGAAAGGCTGAGCATCATAAATTACATGCCTACAGGCCGACTTTATTTTTGGGTCTAACACCTGGAAGTCATGCTTTGTCAGGTGTTTGACTGAGTATTAAGTCCCCTCTTTGTCATTACTGCTCTCGGGCCCGGCCCCAACACTTCTTGTACCTCTTCTTCCTGGAACCAGCACATTCTTGAAATAAGATTTACCATTTTGAAAGGGGACAGGAGAAAATCATGCTAAATTTCCCATTAAGTCTTGCACAACGTGAGAACGGCTGCAACTACAGGAAGTGGCAACAAGAATTTTAGTGAGCTTTAAAAAATGATGGCTATTACTGGTAGAATGAAGGTAAAGTGGTTTCGTGAAATGGAGCATATGAGGTGAGTCGCCAATCAATTGATCGGTGGTCAAGACTAATAAATTTTTCGGCGAATTGCAAAGTCACTCCCTACTCTCTTCCCTCCCAATCCATTAAGACTCATGAAGCTTCTTAAATGAAGACAGTCGTCCTTCGAAAACTCATGGGAGACAGTAGGTCCTTGATCAGCAATTTTATTATCCTGAATGACTTCTTAGCGTTTGTCCAGTACTGCAACAACTATAAGCCTGATTATCCTGAGGAGAATTCAACAGAAAAAAAGCGTGTTGAAACCCCTCATTTCACCACGTTACCATCTAAAGGAGCTATAACTGTACAGTAATTTCTTGTCTCCTTTATACGATGGTCAATTATAACGTATGACCTTAAACTGCGCGCAAATTCTATGTTAACGTCTAGAAAGATTAATTTTATTTCCCGAAGCAGAAGAGAAGAACTTCATGAGGCGCTCAATTCCTGACTCTTAAGTGAGCTAGCAAAATCTAAGGCAACCTTAAGTCTACAAAAAATTGTTGCTTATGAACTTTAAGTCATTTCTACCCCTGATGCTACCCCATGTTGTCATAATCTCGTGCGAACCAGTCAAGATAAGGACGAGTAAAAGATGAAGATAGTAATGCACTCATGAGCAGATAGTGGCTGCTAGAATGAGGACCGGACCACACCCACCGGAAAAATAGCGAGATGTTCAAGTGGGTCGCGTAACCACCAGGACAGACAGCTGACCAGGCCACGTCATTCTTCACCAGGCTAAATGCTTTTCCTCTAAAGTGCACAGTGTGACTGGAAATGGTTGGTGAGAACGACTTCCTTACCGCCTTACGTCAAGTGGAATGGTTAGGAAGATGGATGGAGAGCGTGAGATCGCTAATGGATTCCGAGAATACTCACCTCGGCTATTGCCATTGCCAATTTTTAGAACTGTTATGAATATGTTTAGTCGACAAAACAGCATCAACGAACGATCGATACCGCTACAGTGTGAGGTGGAATGGAAGTACAAGTATGACGAATGGCACCTCCAAGGTAACAGAAAATACGCCTCGTTCTTTTTTTTGCATGGCAGGTGCAGGATGGTGACATACTGGTAATAATGAATACCTTTCCTAGTATGAACTGAAAATTCCCCACCAATCATTGCACCACATGGTACCAGTTAGTCTAAGAATACTTTTTTTCATGTTCAGACTGAGAAACGAGACTTTTCCTCTCTATTCAACCAACTCAAAGAGCAGTATGTGACGTTATCCGACAAACAGCAAAAATTAAGGTAATAAGATTTTTTCCAAACAACCACTCATGAAACGTGATCTACTCCAAACAACCAATCAGGGAACGGCTGATGAAAGCCAATCAGGATGCTTACGAGGTGGAGATGAGTCGTACATCCAAACTGGCCATAATACATGCCTGGGAGAAGCACAATCAAGAAGAAAAGGCCGCAGAGAGTATCAACCGCTTGAAAAACGACGTAGCTGAGTTGGTAAGTTCTCCTTCATGCACTGTTTTCGGCAATCGAGCTTCGAAAGGTGAAACTTGGATTCTCATTTCTACTTATAAGAAGGTCTTTGTCCCTTTCAGAAGCACCGCGTTGTGGGCGGGGCTTGCACCTTAAGAGAGCATGTCTGAAGCCTCCCCCAGTCAGGGACACAAGCCTAGACCTCCTCCCTTAGCTCTCTAATTTCATTAGAATATGGAACATTCTTGTTAAAGAAAGTCACTTTTCGAGAACATCAGAAGAAGAAGCCTTGAAAAAACAGGGCAAATAGTATTATGGGGTTAAAATAACAGGAATTAGTTTTATCCCGTTCAACACAGATAACGACTGGCTGTCCAGAACTCTGAGCATCGATTTTGATTTCTTATTAAATATTCCAGCAATTTTTTTTTGAGTTTTCAGGATGACCAATTAAATAATATGGTTGAAGTTCGACAAAAACTCGAACGAGCCCTACGGAAAGGACAAGAAACAGCAAAATCCGTTGAAACACGGTTGCGGTCACTTGCTCATACCAAGGAACAGAATGAACTAATCGATCTCGTTGTTAGGATGGATAACGTGCAGGCTGAAAGTGGGTGCAAAACGGGAGTTTTTCTTCTACTTGTGAGGATTTGTTTTCTCTCAGTGTGACCCTCTGAAGGAAATCACTTGGGGCTCGGTTGAGAAAATACGGACTTAAATGTAAAACATGGGGTTTAAGGATAGCGTTACGACCATGTTCAGGTCTAGAGCTCATTAGACGAAAGGAAGCAGGAACTGGAAAAAGTTCTGGGAGTACAGTTGAGAGAAGATAGTGTAGTACAGGGAACGCTGGTGGTAAGGAAAGTTCGGAAAAAAACAACAACTAGAATGAAATGAAAGAAAATGGGAGAATTGTAAACTACGAAAGGTAAGGCCTGTCGTACCTATGTTAAAATATTGATGGAAAGTCCCCGGTAACCACATGTTTCCTTCAAGAACGGAACTCTGAACAGCTGCCAATAATTGCTTCTGAAACGGTCGGAGTAATTTAATTTTTCACAGGAATATCGGCTGTAAACGATCTTGCGATACAATCGCTCATCATGGAAAAGACAGATAATACAATGTCAAAGCTATCGAAGTATGAAATGTTAGCGGAAAAACTTATCGAAGGACGAGTAGATGGTGAGGTTAGAAATCAGCTGAGCGGGACGCTATTTTGAAGTTGTTAGTAATTTCAGAGAAGGATCGCGAACGATTGGAGCAGGAGTATAGAATAGTGAAGAATCAATTTCATTACCACTTAATACCGTTAAAAAATATCCAAAGCGTCGTATCATGGAACTCACTACTTCTTCCCAAACTTAATTCTTCACTTTCCTCGTGAGCATTTGTATTTTCTGCTCTCAAATTGGGGCCTACTTCAAAGTAATCGGACAAGTTTCTAGGTCGGACGAATCGGAGCGGATAATCAATCGTCGCCCAAAGAAGCGAGAATCTGCTCAGCTCCCACTCATAGTAAAAGGCCGTGAGCGTGAGCGAGATTCCGGATCGAGCTCCTTCGAAAGCAGAAGTGAGTTACTGAGCTATGCTCCGGAAGGTAAACTAATATCCCCTCGAGAATTCCCACAAATTCAGATGGACGGCATGATTCGTTAGGCGCCAGCAGTTTGCCTCCTATTCGATGATCAGCCGCTCTGTTCAACGCGATCGATCTGGCTGCTCTCCTATGGATCATCAATTTTCTTCACTCAAAATAGATGTGACTTTCACTACTGATTACGCTACGGCTTTCATTTGGTGATACATGCCTTTCTGGAACTTCCTTCACATATGTAAATTATTTATGATTCCATGCATTCATATCATTACCAAAAATGCACAATCACCTGCTGGCGCTTGTTAGTAACTCGTAAAGTTGTTACGATAGAGTTCATTTAGGTATTTGAGACGAATTTAGATTTTAGGGTGAAGGATAATCTGAACTAGGTACCCTTTCAACCAGTATCGGGCCTGATACCAAAGCCGAAGATATTATTCACTCATTCTGTATAAATTTGATCCCCAGGCAGTGCGGGTGGTCCAATGCCAGCCCTAGTACAACTGATCCTTTTTTAGATCCTCGGTGTAGTGCATGGACGAAAGTAGGGAGTGGAGAGTAACCTGAGCGCTTTGAAAAGCAAACTTCCCTGAGACTTTTTACCTTTCTATTGGAGTTAACCCAAAGCCATGTTCTTCGGATAGGGAAAGACTCAACCGTCATAAAACACGTTCAACCAGTTGATTCAACAGCCTTCGAAACTTTGAATGGGAGTTCAGAAGTGTAAACACTTCAAGAAACGAGAAACAGTTAAGCGCTGGAAGGCAGCACCATTTCAATCAATAAACCGTAAAGGGCCGATTGCTTTGTCCTTTATCTATCGAAATGGTGCTGCCTTCGGGATAAAGCAGATGATCGCGTATTTTTCGGTCTTTTTTCATTTAGATAGAAGCTTTAGAGGACATGGATGTGCCCAATATGTTTCTCTTGTTTCACCAAGTATTTATAATCTCACTGAGTATATTCTTAAGAGAACCGTGAGTTTTTGTGCTCTCATAGTCCTAACTGTGTTTGCACCAAATATTGTACAGATGTCTGTTATGCTGCAATTTGGTGGTACTGTAGCAAATAAGTAGTGCGTGTAGATTTCTTTGAGCTTAATTTATTAGATCATCTTTCACAGTTTACTAGTAGCTCTCCCGGTTGAATATTGATCTCGTGCACATTGCACATTGTCTTTTGTACCTTTGCTCGATTTTGTATTGCTCTTTTTATGACAGTTGAAGGTTCAACTTCTATGAATTTATCATCGTTGACTTTAAAATTCGACTTATTATTGAACAATGATTTACACTTTGAAGGGTCTCCGCAGCCTGTCTCGTGTACGGGAGGCACAGGGACGAGACGGATTTCATAGTCCCGTAAATGTGTTACCTGAAGACAATCTCAAACGCCTCCAAACTCCCGTCACATAAATAACGCAACAAAAAGGTACCCTGGGTGAAGCCCATGGGGTGGGCGGTGAGGCACCAGGGAGTTACTGTATCACACTTTCACGGGACGTTGAAATCCCTCCAATGGCCCAGGGCAGAAAATAACTATTTCGCCTGTAGACCGATCCACTAATCTCTTCTTCTATGTTCTAGCCACTGCCCCATTAATATACGGGTAAGAAGTCAAATCTGAAATCTTCAGAAATAAAAGGATAAAGCAGCTGGTCGGTGGCCAATGCCTTCTTTATGCCTAAGTCGATTTCTGCTCGGGTGGGTAGGGAAAATTTGCCGAAAATCTAGGAATATTCCCGACTACTTCCAGGGTTTTTTGAAAATTTCCGTGGGACTTCTAGCTAAGGACACTACCCTCGACTACTCCTTTCTTGCTTGTTTAATCATTATGTAATGGCCAAGCTGTTCACCCATATTCAACCCGTACTGCTGTTCACCCATATTCAACCCGTACTTCTTTAAAAGTTCGAACCCCACCAATCCGCTGCTGAAATCCGTTGAAGCACTTCACTTTGACACCCCTTCTAAGGGTTCTGTGCAAACCTCATCCCACTCCTCTGCCTGAAACAAAAAGGTCGAAGATGATTCTCGCTCCGATGAGCCAATTGCAATATTATGAAGTCTCCAGATATTTTATGCTCATACAAGTACTGCCCTTTTATAATATTTCTATTGAGCCCTCCACAATTCTGGCACTAATCTTTACTACTATGAAGAACTCGGGAGATACTTTCCTAACAACTTAATATCAAAGAGAATAGGAGCTGCGCATGAATAAAATTAAAAATGGATAATTCACAGTTCAAAATATTTACTTTTCAGTATAAGTTATGTAAGCCAACCGCGATAGGAACGCGATACAGTAATGACAGGAGTGGAGGGTAAGAAGGTTGCAGCACAAATATCTTTTTTTGGTCGGTGAATTAGAAGAAATTAGGGGATACTGTGTTTTCACAAAACTCCTCAAATTTTTCAATCACATTTCGAAAAACATGGTCGGCTGTTCTCGTTTGAGCCTTCGAAGCGGTCTTCGACGAATAAGAGAAGCCATAGAGGCAAATAACTCCCGCCCCCTCCCACTTCAAAAGGAGTTCTTTTCTGAATAATTGCCAGTATGGTTCAGAAATTATTTTGTCAAGAGTAAGAAAATCCAAGACATGGAAGCGAAAGAAGCTGAGCTTGTGCAGTGTAAGAAATGGAATTAAGGGGTATGTTGTTGTCCAGTGAGATGGAAAGATTGGGCAGTTAAACGCTCTCAATGACGAACATGTCGGAAACACCCCAGGAAGGTATCTCTCATTATTTCTAGAGATCATTGGCCGTGGGCGGCAACTAAGCTGTATGACCATTATTTTCATAAGAGAATGAGATTCAACGGTTCTCAAAGTAAGCTCATCCTCTTTCTTTATATTACTCATTGCTTTTATGCTTGTAAATATTTACTGTCTGAAGTTCTAGGTACTACTCCAATGCCCTCTTCCTGTTAACACCACGTATTTCTTTACCTCTCCGAACAAATTCATGTAGTCCTTTTCAATGAGATCATTTTATCGAGTTTCTGAAGGTCATCGAATATGAGCCCTCTAACGACAACATTACCTCAAAGTAAACTCTGTTACCGGTGTCCAGTTACTACTGCTTATTCTCAACAAACGATACAGCCTACTATTAAAAAGTTGTGCACTGTATTCCCTTCCCACCCTCCGTACAAGGAAGTTAACGCCAGACCGAGGAGGTGGAGGTTGGAGCTTCGCCAACACCTCCTCTTCACCAATTCGTAAAATTCCTTGAGATACACTTAAGATCGATATCCCACGAATTTCGATATAACTAAGCCATAATCAATTTTCATTCTTACTGTACAACAGTAACATTCACAACTGTATATGAACGTAGAAATAGTTGACCAATTATTAACTGAAATCAGGATTCATGCACAGGCGTTGAACGAGGCTACCTGGTTGCTCAGAACCGACATTCAAACTTGATATTTTACAAAGAACATGTAAAAATGTAATAGTAGTGAGTGCAAGCAAGGCTGGATTAAAAAGGTTTGGCATATGGCAAAGTAAGCTATCAGTAGGTTATCACGTCATACCCCACTTCTAGGGGTTGGAGAGAACAGTAAAATTTATTCAAAACTTTAAAGACTGTTGAAGAAAAGTTGCAAGTACTTATATTTTGGATGAGAACTTTGACATCATTCTTTCCAAAGTCTCATCACAACGGAATTGCTCCATGAGAACCTGAAAGATATGAACCGCTATAATTCCTCATTACTGCACATATCTCGACAAATTGACACAGTAGAATTCCATGCTGTGCGGTTGTCGGAAAAGTATTTGCGCCTTTTGCAATTTTTTTTTTGAATTTATTTTTTTCCTTCACAATAACAAACAATTAACAAATATATGCACCATCATTATCGACAAGGTATTGCCATTCACCAGGCAACTTGTGGTTCCTGCTTGCGTAGAATTCCTGAGATTTCGAGGAGGAAAATTCGTCAATGTACGTCTCGAGTTGATTCACATAATCGAACTTCTTATTTTTCGGATGGTCCGACAGCGACAGGAGCAGATGATAATCCGTTGGAGTTAGATCTGATGAATACGGTGGGTGGGCCATTACATGCCATCTCAGGCTTTGAAGCTTCTTCTGGATCTCCTTCGAAAAGTGTGGGCGAGCACTGCCGTGGAGAAAATAGACTTTCCGAGTTTCTCTCTTAGAGCTGCAGCAATCCGGTCCTCAGAGCACACTGGGCTTCTGTGCTGACAGCGGAGTTCGGTGGTAGAAAGTCCCAGTGAATGATCCTGTTGAATGGCTACAAACGCTTGGCATTGCCTTCTGAGGTAGGAATTCGGGATTGGAGGTCGGGATTCCATGCTCTACGCATCTAAGCCACTGGCGCTTCCTCATGTGGTTTAAGTAGGGAACACACTTCTCATCGCCAGTGATTAAGTCTTCCGGCCATGCGAAGGTGCGTCGGAAAGTCATCAAGTTTAGGCAAGAATCCCTCTTCATTTGGAGGTCGTGACCATCCAGATCAAAACTTATCCATATCTCCGAATCTGCATGTCTTCCCAAGGCGATGCAAATGGACAGCTGTTGTGTCGTGATGGCTATGAGCTCTTGTTTCAGCTGATGGGTACTAAACCTAGAATCTTCTTCAACCAGCTTCAGGAGATAGTCAACATTGAGCTCAGCTAGTCTCTTAAATCGTGGTTCTTCTGTCCAGTCAAAGTGGCCATTTTTGAACTTCTTGTACCAACTTCTTGATATGCTATTAGAGACAATGAATGGTGCTATCGCACCGCATATTCCCCCTGTCGCTCAATTTGGATTAACGTTTTTTTCTGAACTTATGAAGAAAAGATAGTCTGACTAGCTTTGAGTCGAGAGCGATTCTTGCAGCCATAACCCTTGCGAAATGTGACGGCAGATATGGTGTGGAGAGCGCATTGACCTGCACTTACACATATTCCGCAGTGAAGGATCTAGAGCAATCCACAAAGATTTCACAACATGGAGACCAAAATGCGCAGATACTTTTCCGACAACCTAATAGTTAGTGGGCACTGGAACAGTAAGGCGGAATTCTTTCTAGGCGGTTTTTACAAAGTGATCCGGATAAATATCAACTAAGGAATTTTCAAAAATTCTATACAATTATGGACAAAAGAAAAAATTCCAGTAATTAATGATCAAGAAATAATTCTGGTGTTATGATTTATTTTCTAATACTAGGAAATACTTTCTCATCCTACCAAATACAACCACGTCTGTTTCTTACCTCGCACTCCTTTCGATTTACTGTTAGGAGTTTGTCAACAAGAGATTCAGGTCTTAGTAATCGTTTCGATACAAGTAGGCTCTGAAACAGTCTTTTTAGTTTTAATTGCTAAACCTATTGACTCGTTGATTTTCTAAATAGTACGGTCACTGTACCCCTTACCGCCTAGTAGATTTTACCTGTCTTTGGAACTGATTGGGGCATTGAGCCTAGCTCCAGACAGGGTGATACTTACAAATGAAAGCAGGTGGAATTTGAAAACCGAAAAGCCAATTAACTGATGACAAAACGAAATGATGAACCTGTTTCGCCAGTTTACTGTACTGATCCACAATCCTTTCAGCTTCTTTCGAGAAACTTTCGTGAGGGAACACCTAAAAAGAAGGAATGCATTAGTTCACAGAAAAACCTTATTTGCCTAGCCTGGACAGATCAATGGGTCATGCTCATTCGCTTCGGTTTTTCCAATTTTTTTTAGAAAACGTTCTGGTCTATTTAAGATGAAATTCCCTACTGGAAAGTTACTATAGAGGACGAAAATCATCAGAGCCAATTCCCTTTCACAGAAATGGAAAATGAGCTTGCGGTTGGACACTACCGGACCGGAAAAGAGATGTAGACGTCAGGACAGTCATGCAAGAAGCCCCTGTTCAGCTGAAGGTAAGAGAGCGACGCTTACGAAGGTACAGGCTCGTACTGAGGAGGACAATGGATCACCCATCAATAAAAGCAATCAAGTTCGGAGCACAAGGTAAGCGACCTGGAGGACTTGCAAAGGAAAGGTGCCCGGAGGTGATCTGGAAAGACCACGAAATCAAGGTGACAGCAGAAGATGCTGTAGATAGAACAAAATGGTGCAGCTAACAAGAATAGCGAACCCTGAGAAGGCGTGGGATCAACAGTAGGGAGGAAACGAAGGCATACATCAACTCCATAGAAGAATAGTAAAAATGCAGCATGAACAAGGAAAATACCTGAGATATAAGGCCTGCCTCACATGCTTCTTTAACCGACAGCTTCTCCGACAGGAGTATCAATCGAGCAGCCTCAAAAGATTCTCGTTCAAAAAGTTCGGCACAATGGAATACCGCTTACAGTTTACAGTAAATAAATGCTACCAAATCTAGGTCCCAGCATAGCTTGCCCTTAATACACTTCTCATTACTGGAGTACCGAGAAGAATCTTATTATACAATCCAGCCGCTGCAGTGTGCTGTGAACAAGTCTATAGGGGTGAGTCTTCGGGGGTGGTCCATACGGGAACTCATTGCAGTGGCGTTGCCCTTTCAGTTGCCATGCTTGTGTTGGATTGGCAACTACGTAAGTACGTATTTCTGAGGAAAACTATTATTCAAAATAAAAAGAGAAATATATGTTCAGCTTACATTGGCCATAAAATGCAAACCTGTTTTACAAATACAAAGCGCTTTGAAACAAAAGTAGTCACCCTCTGAATGTTTGAAGTAATAAAAATGATACACAGTTACTTAGTTGTTTGCCCCATAAGCTGAATGACCACAATTAAAATTCTTCGTTGTAGTCTGAATCAGGGGTTTTAAGTGGTGATGCACTGTCCTTATCCCCACTGATGATGCCTAAAAAGAACAGTGACCTCGTTTACAGTGAAGGATCGCATATTCATAAATTTTTCGATGTGTAAATGTCCAAGCATGAACCTTCCCTCAGCCTATGAAGAAGGTACTATTTTCATTGTTTGCAGGGTCATTTCAACTAATTTCTTCCAAACATATTTTCATTCATATGCTACAGTAAAGCCAGTAATGAGCTCCATATATTTATTACCAGTATCTAGAGCTCTAAATAAAAGAAGAATCCGTGTGGAAAATGTTGACATGGCTCTTGTCTTGATCTTCGTGGATCTATTCACCATGCTGATCTACCGTCAATGCTACCGGTCCGTCGATTCCGCCAGTGCCAATCCTCAATCTCTGCACCCTCCTCATTCCCCATAGTTTCTAATTTCTTGGCTGATCCCTTGACTTCCCATTGATGCCAAAATCCTAATCAATTACCGGGGCTCTCAAAAGTATTGAAAGCTCAAAGAAAACCGTTTTGGAATTCCTACAGCAGCCTGACTGGGCTTGAATAGAGCTGCGAGTATAATTTCAACTACAAAACTCATTCTGCTAACTATCTGGTTTGGAACAAGTTATTCAACTAATAAGTCAAGCATGTTTCCATCTCTTCGATGTGAGACTTCAACGTAGGAATAGACGCCTCAAAGCTGGCTGTAGACATACCGCCGCGAGGGGCGGAGGAATGGGGCGAGGCGGGTGGGAGGGGTGGGAGAGTTTCAAAGCTTCGCCTGCAATTGCAAGCTGTCGTAGTACATAGCTCAATAAAGAGAATGTTTGGCAATATAGATCATGTGAAAACAGACCTTAATATGTCCCATAAGCTGAACAAACGTGTAGCTGCTGCAACCTTCTGGATTCAATCCCAACGTGGTGAATGGGCAATAGAAGTATGCCTTAAATTAACACTATGAGCATAGCATCACACATATAGTGGTTTGAACACGAATTCGAAAAATATTTTTACAAATATCAAATGTAGATTTAAGAGAATTTTTGATTGAAGTGATGTCAATAAAAACTCCAGTGCGTCAAGAAGATAGTCCTCTCTGTGTTGAGAAAATACGAAAGTTCGAAAGTTCCCATGAATCCCGGTCAATGAAGCCCTCTATCCCTTCAGTGTCAATCAAGGTACCCGAACAGACTTGTCTGGGAAGATCAAAATACTTAGTTCTACATCAGTTGGTTAAGTAGCTAGGCGATATAGGTACTGAATCGGACACTCCGTTTGTGAGTGGTAGATTGGGTTGCAAAGACGAGATTTCTCAGGGCCATAGGCTTTACCATTATCCTTTTACACGAGTTTAAGGACTTCAGAACGATGAACTTTCATCTTTTATAGTCATCCTCAGATAACCGTTTATTGTGAAGGTTCCGCACTCCGCTAGTGAGTAGTGTACTCAGAGGTCATTGACCGATATGATTCAGGTTGAGGGAGAGGCCTCATTACGCTCCTATCGGATCTGAATCAGCTCTGGCCAGTTTGTCGTCCCCTTTTACGGATTGATATTTTGAGTCGCGTTCTACCTACCATAAAGGAGAAGTCATCACCTGAAATATGGGGCACGAATTCGAGCAAATGTCTGGATCAAAATTAAATTTTCGGTGGTTAGGTAGGCGCCCGGAAAGCACTATTGCAAGATCGTTCATTCGCCAAGGTAGGATAATACCCAAGTCTCCTAGTAATGAGTTTAGCAGTAATCATTCAGAGAGGGATCGTTTTTAATACTTTTTAATTTTTAATACTTAACAACGTTCACATCCACAAAATCATGATTTTATGAAAAACAAAGTCTCCTAACGAATTATGATTGTCAGCAAATTGAAAGTGACTAACAGTAACTATTAAAATTTTGCCGACCTTATCAGAAGCCAGCACAACATCGCAAAGTCCCAATGTCGAACATGCAATTCCAATTGCGGGCCCGTTGACGAGGGCAACCAGGAGCTGAAAGATTTCGGCTGGAAATATGCATTTCTACAGCTCAAAAATGACGTTTTGCTTCCAGATTGTACGCTAAGGCACAGGTAAGCCGGTAATGAAGTCCTGTAGGAAAGCAACGGATTCGAAAAGGGGCATGGTGCTCGAAAGGAAAAAAAAACTTCCGAAAAGTAAAAGTTCGAAAACATCGCAAGTGTGAGGCTGGTTACATCGCACAGATCACGCCCATATAAACCGGAACCCTGTCTTTAGGTCCGATTTCATATTGGAGGTAGATCGATAACATAAAAGAGTTTTAAAAAATGAAAGGAAAACAGAAGCCTTGCTCAAGACTTTCCCGGCTGCAGTTACCTTCGAATGGAGAATCAGCCGATCTGTCCATAGCTTATACGGCGCCACTGTGCCGCTGTCACTCGGCCAACTGAATGGAAACTCTTTGAATGAGTAAGTTTTCGAAAGTTTGAACTCTCTCCAAATGTGTTCCCTTCTCGGACCTCCTAGGGAAGATCGGAAAGCTTCGATTTACTAGAAATAATACTCAAACTTAGAAACCCAGAGTTCTGTAGTTCCGTGGCTGAGAAGTCGCTGCCAGCGCAGTAAAACGCTCCAGTGCCTCAATTGCAGAGCAAATCAAGTATCTCAATGAAAACTTTACTTCGAAGTAACGCTTACCTGTAAGAACAGTAACGGAAACTTCATCATCGTTGTCAGCCTCATCGAATGCAGCTATCAAAGCGTGGTACATCTCGAAATGATGTCAATCAACGTACAGTGATCGACTCTGTTGCAGTTAAAAGGGTCCTTTACAACACATTGATCCAACAATCTCATTTTTTCAAACTGTATCCTATAAACCACATAGAAGCATGTCTATAATCCATATTAGCGTCCTCGAAACAGAAATTTTTGAGCCAAAGAAGCCTTTCTTCCGGTAGCCGGCAGAGGTAGCGACTGTGACGTAGTAAGTTAAGGGAGCTCCTTTCAGTAATTTCAATCCCTACTAGTATCAATTACAAAGAGCTCAGGGCAAGGTAGAACAATCAGCCATCCTCTTGCAAACTGTAATGTTTAGAATTCCTACCTATCTACGAGCATTGAAACAACCCATCGCATTATGTTCTAGAAGAGAACAACTTCAGGGAAAGTGAAGAGAGAAATCCATAAAAAATGGAGTATTTCCGAGCTATTCTGATGTAATTAGTAGTTTGAGCTTCCGAAGGATTTTCAGAGAAAATTCAAATTAATTTTTATTCCCTCAAAAAACACCAATTGGGAGCCATTTTGGGTTTACAACAAATCTATCGATTTAGAAATCTATTCTCACCTCGGAAGTGATAGCATTGTACTTGTTAGCTCGATTGAAACGGATCCAAAACACATTTCCAACCTTCTCGGTCAATATATGGTTGGTCATTCCCTAGTTATAAATCAAGAGAAATAGAGTAAAAAAAGAAGCAACTTATAAAAAAAGGACGATGAAATGAGTAAAAAATCGTGGTATGACGGAGAAAAAGACCGAAATGACAGGGCAATCAGGTTGATAACACGATCAATGAGTAGACTAGAGTGTAGTTTGATCAACATTGGCGATTCGAACAGAGAGAAAGTTGTTCGGACATCTGCTGCTCCTCCAGTTCACCTGGAAACGAGGTTGAGCCTGAGCACGAACATGACAATGAGACCAAGACCAACGTTCAACTGATACCATATGCGACTTAAACAGTAGGAGTTAAATGGGTTATTGTTATGGGTGGTCGTACAATGTTAACAACGTTTTGTCTAACAATAAGTGGCCGTACTCTACTGCGTCATTCAAACATAATGGCGGTGTTTAACTGATCTTGAAAAATACAAAACAAAATACAAACAAAAACTGCATTCGGGTTCGTGTTAAGAGCTACCAAAACAATCAGAAGATTTCATGAAAAGACGCGATGCTCAGAGGAACGATCACGTCAGTTTATGATATCAGGTCTACTCGTAGATCTATCAGCTGCCGTCAAAATCCACGCGTACCATCTGTCGTCCCATTGATCATCGATTTCCACAAAGTGGCGCCAAAAACGTCTCCATTTGCCCCTGCGTCCAGCGAGTCATTGTCAAGAGGGTCGTTCTCGCTCGAGGCATACCATTCCTTTCATTCGGGTCGTTCGTGGAGAAGTCTGACCATAATCTGACGGTTGTCCTGTTGCTCGTATGGCATCCTGAAGGTTCCAGTCAGTACCCCGGCTCTGATCCAACGGTCATCGCAAAATCGCAAGACTTGTCAGGTTCACTTGATTCTTTGAGTCATTGATTCGCTCATAAAATTCCATTGAACAATTTAGAGTTCCATCACCGTAACTCGTTCATCGGTGGGTGCAGTGCTTCAACAAAGGGTAAAAAGGATGTATACCGGATCTTGTCTGGCAAGCTTCTCCTCAAACACGAAGATCGTTCCTGATGTATCGACCTACAATACTCGAGGTTTTATCATTTAAACGATTTTTTCTTCACAATAATAACTTACCAAAGTGAAATGTCTGGCAATCCGCTACATTTTCCCAAAAACTAGTCAGATTTCCTAACCCAGATCGATCAGGGAATGGCTCTCTAACGCTCTATCATGAAAATTGTGTGCAAGAAAGCCAAAACAGAGAGCAAAAGTTCCGAAATGAGTCAGTATGCCCACTTTAGCTTGCGGGAGTCCATTCCTAGGATTTGTCCCTGAATTTTATTTGAAAAAAAATACGTTGCGGTTGACTTACATAAACAGAAAACGGTTGGAGAATGTAGCAGCGTTGTAGGTTCTTCTATAAAAATTCTATAATAATCATATTTTATGGGTAAACAGCTAGTTGCGCACGGTAACGCGCTCTAACGCGAATACGTGACGCAACCGCTTGCTTATATTCACAGTATCGGGCACATAGGCATGTGCTTAATGTTGGCATTACGCGTTGACAATTACTTTCTCTCAAATGCCATGGAAAGATATGAGCTGCATCCAATGCTCGTGGGACAAAGTACTATTATGTTACAGCGTAAAGATAGTAGAGCAAAGTATTTGCAGTTTGACTATTTTTTTGTGAATAACATTTGCTAAGCTTTTAGTACGTACTTGTCGTGGGTAATGCCATAGCCCGAATATCAGCTTTAACCACAACTTGGGGCGAATTATTGTTTACCAACTAGTGTGTACGGGCAACAGCACTTCTATGTCACTCAGTATTTTGTACTTGCCTTCAATTTCTGGTCATGCGCCTCATGCCTGTCAATATTCCTTTTGATCGAGTTATAGGTAAGCCAGAGCTTGTGTTGGCTGAGAATCAGTGAAGGGACCATGCTGTAAACAGTAAGCAATCGACATCTTAAACAAAAATTTGAGAAGGTGCGAAGCTAAACATATGACCAGTCCTCATATAAAGTGGTCCTCAAATCGAGGGACCATCCTTGGTAATGAAAGCCGGTTAACGCCATGTGAGAGATTTATACTTCTGGGATTATCTCTTGATAATGGGTTCTCCGATAGCATTAAACGATCTTCGTAAGTTGCTACTACACTCTGGGAATATACAGTAAGGGAGCCCTTTAACAAAGCCTTTCCTGTATGCTGCTTGAGACCGATCGATACCGTAATACTCCGATACCCGTGCGATCGGTGCAACCGCTGCAGGCCCTCATCCCTTGTGCGGCTACCATGTCATTGCCCATCGTGATGATCGATAACGAGCCATCCATCGATTGTTTGTTTAAGACCCCAACATGGTGTAGCTTGTAAAAAGTTTGAAGCTGTGATTAGATAGTGCAAGAGGTGAAAATGTAGATGGGGGGTGCCAGCGCTCTGTTGTCCTCTGCGTCTCTGACACTGGCGGCAGAGTGCATACAGATCGCAGAGATGAATTCCTTCCCTTCTAAATGTTAGGGAAGAAGCTCCGGGGTGGGAGAGATGATTATCTTATGCAAAAAGCTGGGATGGGGTAAGAATTGAACATCCAATTGGTTCACCCACCCCGGAGCTCCTTCCCTAACTTTTAGAAGGGGAGGAGCTCCGGGATGGGTGAGATGATTAGATAGCGTAAGAACTGACGAGACGCAGAGCACAAAAGGGCGCTGGCACCCCCCAACTACATTTTCACCAGTGCAAGATCCTGGGGGGCAGTACTTTTACTTCTGCAGGAGGGAAACCACTGAGGAGATCTGGGTGGAAAGCCTATTCAACTTACCTAAGTATTTACTCCTTGGACCATTCTTGTATGGGGCTTCTTTAACCATTATCCCTCCTTGGACTGCTCCTCAAAAATGGGGATTCTGAATAGCTGAACAAGCTGTCGGACCTACCAAACTACAGTTCGACCCGAGGTTGGTGACGGAGTAGAGTTAGACTTGCGAAGAACTTCGCAATTCATTCCATCATAGTAAGACTTCATCATGACAACATATTCACTGAAACAGCACGGCTGCTTCATAGTGATGTTTGATCATGTACGAAAATTTAACTTCAAGCTGGACCCAAACGTAGACCTGGTTTCCGTGCGCCACCCGGTCCCTTGCATAACGAAAACCAATGAGTTCTCCATAAAGTTTTGGCGGCGTGGGAAATGTGATAGTGATCTGAGCAGAAAGTGAAGAACTCTCCAGCAAATCAGAGGACAGAACCTGAGGCCTAACAAATACTGAGCTTAAGGCTATATAGGTCCCGTGTTCTAAGGAAAAGTTTAAGACAAAGTCAGGTTGATATTGACAGTCCTCCTTTGAAAAGCTCAGTTCTTTGAAACCTCCATAAAGGCTTCCCTGAAGGCTTCTCGAGTCCGACCGATTCCATTTGTGTTTAACGGGATGGAGCTGACGATGGTAGCGCCTTCGATCCCGTGAGATCAAAAGGAGCTGATCGGCACGATCAAATTTAAACTTGTAATGAGAAGTTTGCGAGATTTCTATCTTCTTTGATGTATGAATGTGATGGGGGCTTCTATAGAGTAATCAACTGATCAAAGGGATTTCCCTCAGTTTTTAACATCGTTCAAATCGCTTTTTTCTCCTTTAAAGATTGGACCAGAGTCTGAACATTATCATTAAATCAAAACCTTCGCTCGAAGGATTGCGTCTCGTGAGGAACATGTAGTCCTCTAACTACATTCCTATTATCGAAGCTGCTGGAGTTCGTATCACAATTCACAATCAACGGATGCACACGGATGAGAACAACTCCATTTCAGGGGCTTGGTGCGGTAGGTGCGACAAAAATGTGTGCGGAGCTTCTGAGATGTCATGCACAAGGAAACCTTATCGATGGACCGGAATGGTAGGCAGAAAAATCAGGTCTGGGTTAGGGTTCGTCACGAAGACAGTTTTTTACAAACATGGAAATCTCTGTGAAGCAGTCTTGCTGTTTTGGTTAACATACTGCCATGTTGGAGATTTACTATGTTTAAATGAGTTCCGAACCTATTCTCTCATCGAAGAAAAACAGCCAGATGCTTCAAAAAACCTCCTCCTCTTCCTCCTCCCCCCTCTCTCCCACCCCTTGCTCTCCCTTGAAAAAAAAAGCTAAGAATCGCGCTTCTCGTTAAAAAGTGCTGCTGTTGATGCTTGTCAAAATGAGACATACATTCCAAGAATGTGATGTGAAACTGAGTCAAAGAAGGCCTATCCTTTAGAAAGAATTGTCCGAGCAACGACTACGGTTCAAGTTCCTTCATGGTCGGTACTACATCCAGGAGAGAAGCTGAAAGTCGCCAATCAGGCTGATGTTGATTGTGCCCCTTCAATGAGCTCAGTTCTCTCGACAACGTCCACAGAGGCCCTCTTGTGGCTGCTCGAGTCCTGTCGATACAGAAATTTTGGGATATCGAAGAAAATTTGTTAACGACCATTTTTTTGCCAATCCCTCACTTCCTCTTGTGAATAACGGAATGCAGCTACCGATGGCAGTACCTTCGATTCCGTGCGATCAACAGGAGCTGATCGGCGCGATCAAATGTAAACTTGTAATGCAAAGTTTTTGATAGTACTACACTTTTGGTATACGAATGTCATGGTGACCTCTACACAGCAGTTCCCAAATCAGTGTAACTGTCATTCATTCTCCAAACCCCTTTTTTATGTTGGAAACATGAGAGCTTACTTTTGATTAATTGCTTTGTTACGTGTTCACTCGAAAGACATGGCTTCTTTTTTTCCTCATAATGGGTCCTGTATTCCGAGGGGGAACATGGAATTCACCAAAGGGAGGTTGGTGTAGATTGTACCCCTACAAAAGTTGAATTCTTTCAGAAAATCCAGGAAGCTTTTCTGTAAGCTGCTCGAGTCGATCGATACCGAGAGACTCCGATAGCCGAGCAACCAGTGCAACCGGTGCAGGCCCTCATCCCTTGTGCGGCTATCAGGGCATTGCCCATCGCGATTATCGATGTGAGCACATCCATCGATTGCTTGTATAGGACCCCAAATTGGTGTGACTTTGGAAGAGTCGTGATTAGATAGTGCAAGTTCTTTAGGGACAGTAATTTCACTTTTGCAGGAGGGCAAAACAGTGAGAAGATTGAGGTGGAAGGCCTTTTCAACCTTTTTATGTTTTTATGTTTGCCCTCCACACCACATCCCACTTGGCCGTTCCCCGCTGCTTAGCAGCAAGGGTGTTGCTCTATGACCGCAGTTAGTCATAGATCCGACCTCTGATACTATTTTATTTAACTTTGCGCATGAATAGAAATAGGAGCACTGCCCCTAGCTGGGCTGCATCACGTACTAGCAGGTAGGACCTTGCCTATCCTGTGTCGTGATTGCATGCTATCTACTTCTATAGCCTACATGTCGTTATTAGACATGTGGCATTTTATTATTCTATTGGTCCCTAGTACAGCACACTTTTGCATTCTTTCAATGATTGCTTTATCACCGTCAGGTAATTTCAGCAATCTGACGTACCGTCGCAAGTCGGGTGAGCATTCGCCACTCGTTCCTATAACGATCGGTACGACCTCAACTCTCATTCTGTGCTGTGCCTGTAGTGCTGCCTTCAGATTCGGTCCGGGATAGAAATCCTCGGGGTCCGTATCTTCCGGCAAGCAACTATTCAGAGCATACTTTTGGACCTTTTTCTTTTCCTGTTGAGAGATTCTTGTGAACCAAGAGACCGAGATCTCTATGATCCATATGACTCTCTCTTTCAGGTCCCTGACTAATATATCAGGTCTGTCATGCCGCAAGTTCTCACTCGTCAGTATTCGGTCATTCCAGTGTATCAACACCTGATCTTCCTCCACTATATGTGGTTCGTGGGTGTTTGTCACTCTGGAAGTGATATTATACTTCTTTTTCAACGAGTGGTAGATCACCCTGGCTACGTCGTCATGTCTTTCCAACATGAGATTTGTACGCCAGTGGTTGCATGCGGACACTATGTGTTCGGCCGTTTCCTTGGCAGGGCATCGCATTCGGCACAGCTGATCGCTGTTTGGCCATATTGACTGGCCTGATGCACTGCCTTTGGTCGGCAACGAACCTTCTTGTGCAGCCCAAGCGTTTCGTAGCACCGTCGAAGACACCCGTCCTGTCTGCGACCACAGGAATGAATCCTTGTGACAGACGTATGGGAGTCCGGTGTTCTCATTGCTACTTAACACTCGTCTCGCCACCTGTCTCTGCAACCATTCATGCATTCGTGTATTCGCCTGCACGTGCAGCACTTGTAGCTGTCACGTAAATTTTGTTCCTCACACAAATGGAAGACTGAGCAGGGCGTGTTATCTCATTCTCCAATCTGTTCTCTGCTATGAGAGAAAGGAAGTCAGAGATGAGTGATCGCTTGTTGCTGCTTTTTAAGCTTTCGCATAAATGGCAGGGTACCTGGAAGTCTGGGTGGGATGCGAGATAGCACCATGTATATACAATGTGTGCTCCATCTCTTCCTCCGCAGACTTTAATCCCAGTCCCCCTTGTTCTTTATTGACATACAATCTTGCCACGCAGCTGTGTCGGAATCGCATGTGCGTTCCTGCCAGCAGCTCGCGTATGGCTTCATCAAACTCTCGAGCCTGCTTTCTCATTGTGCAAAATCTTCCGTTTCGTAGATAATGCACGAGATCGCATACTTAAGCTTTGGGTTTACGATCAGGTTATACCCATTGACCTTTTGGCGAACCGCAAGATTGCTGAGCATAATTCTTCTCGCCGTAGCCACTGCGTTCGTTCTAACTCGTGACCACAGTTGATCCCAACTAATTAGAGAAGTTTGTTCTGCTCCCAAATATTTGTAGAGCGAATTTGACCCTAGTACAGGTATGTCATCCATACTAGGTGTCATTTCATTTGGGCGGGGCTAGTTCAGTGAGTTCACAGCGCACTTGCTGGGATTCAACCGAAGTCTTAGCTCACCTGCCACCTTTTGTATACATCCTTTGGCTTTGACTATATCATCCCAACTGGGTGAGTAAACCTTCAGATCGTCCATATAAAAAATATGGTTGATAGTAGGAGGCTCGCATGCTAGTGTTACGGCTCCTGTAGACGTTCGGTACGGGCTGACGTTATTGCGTAGCCACGACGATATAGGAGCAATCGCCATGCAGAAGAGAAGTGGCCTCAAGGTATTGCCTTGCATCACACCCCTCTTAACCTCTAAAGGTTCATTTTGACCAGCTTTCCGTTCTGATATCCGCAATACCCGACACTTTGTTTCGTCAAGATCACTGATAGTAACCTTCTCGTAAGAGATGGCACTCCAGCTCTATTCAGAATCTATTTAATAGCGCCGTGGGACACAGAATCGAATGCTTTCGTCATATCCACCCATGAGGTATGTAAAGTGTTTTTGCGCCTTAAGGCGTCTTTACAGATTGTCTGATCTAGTATGTGCGCGTGAGTGCAACCCGTAACTCTGTGTAGTTTTGCAATTTCGAGGTACTGCTTAGTTAGAGCACCTCTATTGCCTGTAGACCTTCTTTGGAGTACATGCGAGGCTATAGAGATGGTTCGTATCAACGAATCCCTCAGCTTTTGGTATTTCTTACCCGCTTTTTCGGCCGCATCATCCAGCGGTACACTGGTGATTGCTTTGCCTATAGCAAACACCGCAGCGTTCAATGCTGTGACAGTACGCTTGTTGGTGGAGTTTCTGCGCCCCAGTTTCTCCCTAAGGATGTGATTACCGAGTTGCGGAATGCCATCAGGATTCCCTAGGCCTCCTTATTGGTTGTCTGTCATTCGAATCAACTGCCATTCTGTGATAGCGATTGAAACGTTCCCTTAGTCTTTGTTCGAGAGTCTCCGACGAATTACCCGTTTCTGAGTGATCGCTAAGACTAGAATGTTCTTGATCGACCAGGGTGACAGAATCGCCAACATTTGATTCAGCGGGTTGCTCCTCATCTTCGTGCACACTATTGGTTACTTCCGAACGAGGAGCTTCGTTTCGATCTGTGAGTCTAGCGATTTTTGCGTACGCGGCCTTCAGAGCACTGAGAGTTCTTCTAGGATCGTTCTCCATTCGCAAGCAGTCCCAGGTATTTCTGAGATCCGCCCATCGGATACGACAGTCCGGTT
The DNA here is from genome assembly GCA_900617895.1 of Haemonchus placei. Lineage (NCBI taxonomy): Eukaryota > Metazoa > Nematoda > Chromadorea > Rhabditida > Trichostrongylidae > Haemonchus > Haemonchus placei. The sequence continues at coordinate 7,721 of UZAF01017043.1, read as the reverse complement.
CTCGGTGTCTTTCGACCATAAACGCGAGTTTTGCCAGCTCATTTGTTCTCCAGATGACATCTTTAGTACGCTGCACCCTACGGTTCTGGGGGTCATCCCCGTTTTCCCTTACAGGTAAGCGTCGGCTTTGCAGAGATTGTTGACGGAGAATCGGTGAAAACGCTTCCCCTTCCTGCTGAAGCTCGAAAGCTTCAATCGCGTTTTGCGTGAGCAAAACATCATTTAAGCTCGGATGTTCTAATTCAACAGCATCTCTGCGTCGCCTAGATGTTATTCTGGTTCGTCTGCGTGAACGAGCTCGGCTTTCCATTATTACTGGATCATCGTTTGGCTGAGGTTCGTGAGTTCCAGCGAGAGACAACTTTTGCGAGTTGCCCTTAGGACACTAATTTTTTATTTCAGCCATTCCCTCTGACGATTCTGTATTACTTTGTGAGCTTGCTACTTTTCTGCAGTCCCGGTGACTGGGGTTTCCTTCCCCTTCGTCCGGCTGGCTCTCGAAAACCGTGTTTTCACTGCCTTGTTGGGGCAGCTATTACGGCTCGATGTTCTAAGCTCAGCTGGACCCTCAGATCCTGCTATGCTTTCAGCCCGCTATGTTCGTTTAGCGAGCTTCGCATATGCAGCTTGTAGAACTTTAACAGTTCTTTTGGGATCTTGTGTGCTTCGCGAGCTTTCCCAGGCAAAGCCCAGTTCAGCCCACTGCACACCCCGTTGGCTGTCCTGTGTCTCTCAACCAGGTTCGCCAGTCTACCCAGTTCACTTTGAGTCCAAACATTTCGCTTCCTCTCAGGGAGCGTTACAATTGGCTGAGATCGGGAGTCTCGGTAGCTCCGCCTCCCTGGGGGCGGTCTCCTCGACTAGACGTTGTTCTCAAGTCAAATG